>JAUZSW010932097.1:0-41855 GCA_034780735.1 Hyalogyrina grasslei
CAACTGGCAACACTGTTTGATAACCAAGGCAATAAGGTCTATAACTCGGTTATTGTTGTTACTGACCGCACTGTTCTGGATGATCAGTTACAGGATACAATCTCACAATTTGCAGTTGATGACGCTATGGTGGGACGAATTAACCACAAAGAGGGACAAGGATCGAAATCAGAAAAATTGGCCGCAGCACTGGAAACCAACCAGGATATTATCATCGTTACCATTCAGACATTCAGCTTTGTTCTGGACTGCATTGAGAAGAGTGAAAAGCTCAAACGTAATACCTATGCCGTTATCGCTGATGAGGCGCATAGCTCACAGAGTGGGTCTACGGCAAAACAGATGAAAGATATTTTAAAATCAGAAGTTGCAGATGATGATGAAACAGTCATTGACGATGAAGATAAAATTAACGACTTGGCAGGGAAAAATATGCTTAACATCAGCTATTTTGCCTTTACCGCCACCCCGAAAGATAAGACCTTGCAGCTATTCGGACGTTGCCCAGACCCCACACAACCACCGTCAAAAAATAATCTACCGGAAGCATTTCATGTCTATACCATGCGTCAGGCGATTGAAGAGGACTTTATTCTGGATGTACTGAAAAACTATACGACATACCACGCCGCCTATTTGATGGCTCTGAAGGCTCAGGAATCCGACAAGGAAGTCGATAGCGGTAGAGCCCGGACAAAACTGAATCAATGGGTGATGCTTCATGCCTACAACATATCGCAAAAGGTTCGAGTAATAGTGGAACATTTCCGGGCGAATGTCAAGGATTGTCTGCACGGTCAGGCTAAAGCGATGGTCGTGACCAGTTCCCGTAAGGCAGCGGTGCGCTATAAACTGGCATTGGATAAATATGTCAAACAGCAGGGCTATACCGATGTTGTCACTATGGTGGCATTTTCCGGGGAGGTCAAAGATAAAGGTGAATCCTACACTGAAAGAAATATGAATCCCGGACTTAAGGGGCGTGACCTGCGTGATGCTTTTGATTCCGAGGAATATCAACTGATGCTGGTGGCAAATAAATTTCAGACCGGCTTCGATCAACCGAAACTATGTGCGATGTATGTAGATAAAAAACTTGGTGGTGTCGAATGTGTCCAGACACTGTCACGGCTGAATCGCTGTTATCCCGGCAAAGCCGAGAGCGGAACCTTTATCCTGGACTTTTTCAATAAATCTGACGATATTTTGGCAGCTTTCAAGCCCTATTATAAAACCGCTAAACTGGCTGATGTTTCAGACCCGAACCGGACTCATGAATTATTTGAAAAGCTGCGCAGTCAAGGCATTTTTCAATGGCATGAAGTTGAACAGTTTTACCTGGCCTTTATGGATAATAAGATAGGTGCAGCGGCCATCAGTAATATCTGTAAACCAGCAGTAGAACGTTGGCAGCATCGTTACCGTACCGCCCATGATCAACACAAACAGACCAAAGAACTATTCGAACGTACCAAAAAATCTGGTGATGCAGTCTTAATTGCCAATGCTGAAAATGCGATGAAGGAACATAAAAAAGCACTTGATGCTCTAGTAGTATTCAAAAAAGATCTGGGCAGTTTTAGCCGTTTCTATGAATTCATGTCGCAGATAGTGGATTATGATCGAATCGAATTGGAGCAATTGAGCCTGTTTGCCCGTCACCTGCGTCCGCTATTACGTGAAGATATGCCGGATGAAGATGACATTGATTTGAGTTCAGTCGTGCTGACCCATTATCGCCTGAGCAAAATACGTGAACAGAATTTGAATCTATACGAGGACAATGACGAGTATAAGATAGAACCGACTTCAGAATTGGGTTCAGGTAAAGCAAAAGACAAACAGGAAGATTTTCTCTCTCATATTCTACAACGCCTTAATGAAATATTTGATGCCGAAGGGTTGACCAAAGATGATATGTTGAACTACGCAACAACCATTCTGGGTAAGGTCAAGGAAAATGTACAGGTAATAAAACAGTTTCAGAACAATTCACCTGAACAGGCTTTACTGGGTGATTTTCCGACCGCCTTTTATGATGCGGTAATGGAAAGCAGTGATGCCCACGAAAACCAAAAGATGCAATGCTTGTCAGATTCAAAAGTAGCCGACAGCATGATGCGGTTGATCTTTGAGATGTGGCAAAACGAAGTCCAAAGAAAGGCCGGATGATATTTGATATAACACGGAGTATTATTTTGACCAATAGCTATGCAAGAAATTAATATTATAAACAACTTTAATTGACAATCGCTTTTAGCATAGTACAATAATCAATGGCTTAACTATTTTTCTTGTATCGTGGTTTTGCCGTGATTAAGAATGGGTAATTGAGCGATTATTATTTTAAAATAATTGTGATTATTTTTCAAATGACAATAAAAACGAAAAACATTAGACAATCTTTTTTATAAAAATTAATTATGTCTTTGTTATTGCATTCTGATAAAATAAAGTTGACTTTACCCTGTAAATATGATATAATCAATAAAGATTTAATGACAATTTAACGAGGCGATAAATCATGTTTGAAAAAATAAAAGCAAAAATTGAAGAATTAAAAGAGTTGGCAATGAAAGGTAAACAACCGCCCGATCTAACTCAATTTAATGACCCGCTTGCAGAACAAATTGAATGGACGCCTGCAAAAAGTGGTGGCACCAATATTCGTACTCATAAACTGGTGGAAAAATCTCCAAACAGAATGGCATTCCGTCCTACTGCTGGAGCAATGTTTTTCTATCTGATATTTCTTTTGGTTGGTATTGGCGTTTCAGTTGGGATCACCGTATCAACACTAGCAAAAGGTAACTTTAAACCAGAATTATTAATCCCCATTGGTATTGGTTGCATATTTATTGTTGTCGGTGGTTGTCTGACCTATTTTGGTTCAAAACCGATAATATTTGATACTATGAATGGTTATTTCTGGAAAGGCTATAAAGATCCTGAACGGGTATTTGACATTAATAGAATTAAACATTGCGTTAGATTGAAGGAGATTCATGCTTTACAAATTCTTTCAGAATATTGTAGTGGCAATAAAAGTTCATACTATAGCTACGAACTTAACTTGGTACTTGAAGATGGTACACGATTAAATGTTATTGATCACGGGAATCTAAAAAAACTGCGTGAAGATACGGCAAAACTGGCAAAATTCCTTAATAAACCGATCTGGGATATTGCGCGAAGTTAAAAGTTTTTTAATATATCAATATTTTAACCTGTAGCGATTGCAAGCTTGAATATGGGACAGTATCTTAAGCAAAGATAAAATAGTATTTTTAAATCATAAAAATAATGGAGAAGATAAATTATGACTAATTGTAAAAATCACCGCAAACAATCACGCTTGCTATGCCTCTTGAGCTTATGTTGTATCAGCATCTTATTCAGTGGTTGTGTTCGAGAATTAACCAGTAAAAAAATAGCAACGCGCTCACCACAGCGAAAATCATATCCCAAGCTACACAATTATAAACTCAGACTTGAACTACTTACAGCAAGGCGACGTTTTTATGCTGGTGAAGATGTAAAAATAACCTACCGACTGAAAAATAGCGGAAGAAAATCACTCCGTATTAATGAATGGTATATGAATGAGTCTGATAATATTAGATTATATTATATGCCTTATAAAACAAAACTAACTAGGTTCAACCCCCAAGAGTGGATACTTATAGAACCAGAATATAAACTGCCTAAAAACCGTTTTGAATTGGTGATGTCACCTAAGAATATGGTATTAATAGATAAAGCTTTGTCATTTGTCAAAGCGGCTGGAGAAGATAATCCTACGATAAAACGCGGCAAATACTACCTCGTGGCTGAACTGACTCTAAACTCCGTTCATGCCAGAAGTAAACCAGTTATTATTTCAATACCGTAAATACCTATTATTCAATTAATTAAACATAGACACTTATAATATATATGAAAAATTTAGCAAAAAAAATAGCAATGTTTAACAAAGTAGATATCTATCCAGTAATATCATCTGAATTTACCTGTAATCGCAATGTTATTGATGTTTTACAGCAAATAGCTGCCGGTGGAGCAAAAATTGTTCAACTACGAGAAAAAAATTTAACTAAAACTGCCATCTACCAGTTGGCAGTAGAATATCGTAAGATAACTGCGGCTAACAATATGCTGTTGATTATCAATGACCACCTTGATATAGCACTGTCTGTTAAGGCAGATGGAGTCCATCTTGGGCAAGATGACCTGCCGCTAAAAGCCGCCCGTGAATTAACTGATCAATTAATCCTGGGCAGTTCAACTCACAACCTCGCGGAAGCCAAACAGGCAATTGCTGATGGTGCAGATTATATAAATATCGGTCCTATTTATTCAACCCAGACTAAACAGTTGAGTTATGAATCATTGGGATTGGAAGCCTTGCGTCAAATTTCAACCCAAATCAATATTCCATTTTCAGTCATGGGTGGTATTAAGGAAGATCACTTGGATCAATTAATAAAATTTGGCGCTACGCACATTGCTATGGTAACTGAAATAACCCAATCGACCAATATCACATCAAGAGTAAAACAGCTTCGGAGTCACTGGGGAAAATAGTATAACCATTATGATTATATTATTTTTTGCCCAGCTTTACGTTAAGATTTTAATGATCTTTTGAGTTAATTCATAATGGCCATTTTTACGTGCACCAATATAGATCACTAAACCATGATTTTTTAATAATTTCAAATCATACTCACAGGTACGTTTGCTGGCATTAAGATCAAACTGAATCTTACCAGTTACAAACAAACTGACCAAGATTTGCACTAAACGCTGCTGCTGCTTAGATTTTATCTTATATTCTTGAGTCAACCAATTATTTAGTTTATAACGTAAAAAATCGGGTTCATCTATCCCCTTTCTGGTTTCTTGCGGATTAAAATCTCTTTTATCCGCGAGGTAGGCTGCAGAATGAACCTCATAGACTGCATAATCAGTTTTTGCGGCATAACTATCGCCACTATTACGGAATAACGTAACTTGAAAAGAGTTGCCGCCCTCTTTGAAGTCTGGCTTTTCTAAACCATACTCATTACATTGATCGATTATCTTTTTTATTCCAGTTCCCCACTGCTCAATAAAGCTGATTTGTTCAAAAAAACGTGCAATCACTTTATTGCGAATTTCTGAACGACCGTTGATAATATCTGCAATGCTCAAAGTGTTTGGCAGGCAACCTGGTGAGGTTATTTCAACAATATCATCAAAAATAGCCAACTTAATAGAGGAGCCATTAAGTGTATAATCACGATGTACTATAGCATTTATTACTGCTTCACGAATTGCTAGTATCGGAACTTCATACTTGTCAATACGCTGAAGCCCATGAATTTCTCCACGCAACGGAATATAATTTTTGGCAAAACTGACAACATCCTCGACTACTTTATAGAGTGGCCCATTATACTCCTTTTTATCAATAAAAATATCAACTTTATTACCTTTAAAGCGCGCACATTTTACACAACAAAAATCATCAAAGATTTCCTTGCCTGCCAGTAATAGTCCTCCAATGGTAGGATATAGTTTTCCATGCTCTTTTTTGATGATTTTTAAATTATAAAGTCCCTGTTCGTCAAGTTCTTTACCAGTAAATAATTTAAAGTCTTGCTTGAGTGTAAGTAGATCAATATCATCTATACTAAAATCATAAGCAATCTCTTCATCGTAAGAGATATTCCGTTTACGCCGTTCCAAATCATTGATTATTGTGCTATTTGCATGGCGAGTACTGGCGCCAACTCTGATAAACACCCCGTTAGCCTTGCCCAATTTTTTAAGATAGTATGGCTTATCGCCGCCGGGAAAAATTTCCATGACAATAAGTGCTTTAGTCTCAATATATTTTATAGTGATTTCGACCATAATCAGGGGATAGCAATTTTCAAAAATTAGGTTTGATAATTGATCAATTAGCTGTGGCATGCCATCTTGATTGAGCCCAACAATTTTACCACCATCTGCAATACCAAAAATAATTTCTCCACCAGCTCCATTGGCAAAAGCAATTGCCGTCTGGGCAATTTTTGCAGGCGACGTAAATAAAACTTTGAATTCAAGCTTACGTCCCTCGCCACTGTTTATTTTAGTTACTAAATCCATTTTATCATTCCATATTTAATTTGCGGTATACTTATAATATAACGCAAAAAATGAAATTTCAACCGCAAATAAGATTATTATGCAAAAATATAGTAAAAATGGAAAATTATGCAATCTACAACTCGCAGTAGTGATTACTGTTTCGTCTTGTTGCCTTGTAGCTACATACTCAAAATCAACTGCGTTATTTAGGATTATAAGTATGTTTACGGTGACTGTACCTGATTTTAATTAAATTAAATCGCTCTTTTGCTTTTTGATATATTCTACTAATGGGGAATTGGTTTTAGCTAGCTCCATTATTATTAACTTAGCCATGGCAGCGGCACCTTTAGGACCAAAATGGGTGCGATCTTCTTTGCAATTGGTTTGGAGTTTTTTGCAACCTTTTTCACCAAGTTCAATGAATAATTTTTTGCTGCTGCTATGTAGGTCTATTATTGAACATTGCTGTTCCGTGGCAACCTCCTTCATTGCATTTGCATAAGGTTGTAGATTGTCACTTAATGTGCCATCGGCACGAAAAGTCATACGATACATCGGGGTCACAAGGATTACTGTAGTTCCAGTATAATTGAATTTTTTGATATATTCTTGTAGATAATCTTTGAAGTCAGTTTGAGCATTAGTGGATTCAGGACGCCCTTTGGCATGACTGTCATTATGACCAAACTGAATAATCGCAAAAGTTGCTTTGTCTTTCAATGCAGTATCTAAGTGTCCTTGTTCAATAAATGTTTTAGTGCTGCGACCTGCAATGGCATGGTTACGCAGCTCGACATTCTCATTGAAGTATTTTTGAATGTACTGCCCCCAGCCTGCGGTCATTGCATCATCATCGTTATAGGTTTGAACCGTTGAATCTCCAAGGATAACTATTTTAACCTGTTTGGTGGGCAAATCATTGTCGAGTTTAACGTTCCTAGCTAACTTGTTGGCGGCATGACAATTAGTAGTAATGGTTGAATTTTCTGCTAGGCAGCAAATAGTTTTGTTTAATTGTGCTCTCATTATATTTCCTTCTTTCTTTTATATATATGACACATTCAAGATCAACTGCGTTATTTAGGATTTTTTTTGAAATTAATCATAGCTTTAACGTTAAAGCTAATATAGGTTTTTATTCGAAAAAATGCAAGTTTTTTAATAAAAAAAGATTTTTTTATATAAAATAGCTTGCATTTATTATTATGATGCACTATACTTAGCTTTAACGTTAAAGCTAATAAATGTTTATTTATTTATCAGTCAACTTTAACGATAAAGCATTTAGTGTCTTTTTTTATTTAATAGTTAACTTTAACGATAAAGCCAAAGAAGGTGAAGTTTGCAACTAGGATTAAAACATATAGCTGAAGAGTGTGGAGTTAGCGCGATGGCAGTATCAATGGCATTACGTAACCATTCATCAATCAGTCAACAACGACGAAAAGAGATCAAAGCTGTCGCTGAACGCATGGGATACCGTCCCAATATTAATGCTCGAAGTTTGCGTGGCGGAAAAACCCATAGCATTGGGATTCTTTGGTCGCTTGGAAGTCCACATAATTCAATTGGCTTAATTCGTGATATATCGCTACGTTTGATGCATTATGGTTATGTCAGTTATATTGCTGATAGTCTAGGGGATCCTAAAATCGTTAAGTCATGTCTTGATGATTATGTTACCCGTAATATAGATGGGTTGATTATTCAAGTCGACAGTAAGCTTTTTATGCCTAGTGAATTTAGAGATGCAATTATTAAAATTATTAATAAAATAAAAAATGTAGTTATAGTTAATGGTAGTGGGAAAGCCTTGCCGAGTGAATTGAAATGTCATGAGATTGTTCGTCGGCGTGAAACTGGAACCGTTGAAATTATTGATTACTTAGTTTCAAGTGGCCGAGAAAAAATTGTCATGTTGGCGAATGAATTAAGTGAGAACCGTGAAGATCATTTTGTTCAATGTTTGAAAGAGCATGGAGTTAGTATTGATGGTTGTCGATTAATTCATGAACCTAATGGGATGTCAATTGATGTTCTTGATCAGCTTTTTGTCAATGGCGTGCTCCGTTATGATGCGATTTTAACGCAACATGATGAAGCGGCTGCAAAGGTGATTAATTATCTGCAATCTCACAGTATAAAAGTTCCAGAAGATGTTGCCGTGATTGGCTTCAACGATAGTCCATTCGCGCAATATTTTACGCCGCCAATTGCTTCAGTTGAACGGCGTTCAGATGAAGTTGTGGACGCTGCGGTTGAACTGTTAATGGAAAAGATAAAAGATGATAAATGTATGGTAAAACAGGTTGAACTGCCAATGCATTTCATCAAACGGCAATCAGCTGGTTAATACAAACTAAGGAGGTAGACTTATGGTAAAAAAATGTAGGATTATTTTTTTTAAACGTAATATAAGGAAATCAAGAAAAAATGAATAGTTCTTAACGTGCAATATTTAATATTAATCAGGCATAAAATATTAGTGATTATCGGAAATTATTCTACAACAATAAAACCAAAGGAAATATTATGAATTTTATACAGCGATTTATCATAGGATTTATCTGTAACTCATCATTTTATAGAAAACAAAAAGGAAATATTATGAAATTTATAACGAAGAATATGAGTAACCTGTTTCATCGTAATCGTCCCGTAAATGCCAGGAAAGCTATACTGCAGTGTATTTACAACTCGTTCACACTCATAGAATTATTGGTAGTGATAGCTATTATCGCGATTTTAGCTAGTATGCTATTGCCAGCATTAAATGCGGCACGCGAGAAAGCAAGGTCGATTTCTTGTTTATCTAATCATAAACAACTTGCTCTAGCAATGCTAATGTATGCAGAGGATAATGCTGATAACCTGCCACCTTTTAGAGATAATAGTAGTCCTAGGCAGTATTGGCATTATGGCGATCATCGTGGGTTAGTAAAACCTTATTTGGCTGGTACAATAAAAGATAACCATGACATAGGAGCAATACGTTACGATTGGCGTTCACCGTTAAGTTGTCCTTCGGTGAGTCACCAGGAAGCACGTAATATTAGTAGCTGGACCTATACTTATGGATATAATGGTTTGGCTTGTTTCACCGCAAGACGGCGTAAAATAACTAAATATCGTCATCCTTCAAAATTATGTCTTATTACTGATATTAAATGCAAGAAAGCAATAACAGGATACCACACTCAACAAACACCTCCGACTAATGATGATTGTGTAAATTTTCAACATAATGGTGGTAGTTCAGCTAATGTCTCATTCTGTGACGGTCATGCTGCTTCTAAGAAAAAAGGCGATATTCCAGGGGAATGGAATGGTACTCTTAGTGAAGCTTATAATTCAGCTTTTTGGAATTGTGATGACTGATTTATCTTATGTGTCATAACTGCTTCTGTAGCACCTATATGAGTATCTAATTCAGGTAGCTGCAGAAGTGGCCTAGCTGCAGGTACCATTTTAATTAGACCATTACTCATAAAGTCTTGTTGTTTTTGGGCTCATCTAAGCGGATGTGACAGACTAAGTAAAATATTATCATTTATATCCCAGTTTCCGTAGGAGCGAGTTTTAAACAATATCTGTATTTCAGGTTTTACCTGATTAGGAATATTAAAATATGTATATCAAAAAAAAATATTTAATCAGTCTCTATTGCTCAATAATAATTATTATTGGGTGTAGTTATAATTTTGCTCAAGCAGCAGCTATCAATCTTGATCAAAGTCAAGTATATGTTGCCCCGCAAGCAGACAAGGTAAAACAGTTTGCGGCAGCTGAGTTACAAGATCATCTGAAATTAGTTACCGGAAAAGATATTCAGCTGTTTAAAAAACTAAAAGCACTGAACCCGCATAAATTTACCTTCATCGTTGGTGAAATTGCCCCGCAAGTAAAAAAACAGAGTAAACTTACTGCTGAATCGGCACGTTATTCATTGAATGAGCCCACTAAACGGCTCTATTTATGGGGCGATGATTATATTTCAAGTCGTTATGCGACGCCACGGGCAACGTGTGCTGCAAGTCGTAACCGTACTGGCACTCTTTCGGCGGTTTATGATTTTCTCCATAATGAATTAGGGGTGAGATGGATTCGACCTGGGAAAGATGGCATTTTTTACCAAAAACAACATAGTTTGAACATCCAGCATAAAAACTATGTTTGGCAGCCACTCATGTTGTTCAGCGGTTTTCGTACTGAAGCATGGCGGTCACGCGTTATCAATGAATGCCGTACTGCAACCCCTAAAAAAATGAGGGTTACGGCTGCTTATTTGAATAAACAGCGCATTAAAGATTTGATTTGGCAACGGCGCATGAAATTCAGTAATGCCCGCACGCCTGAATACCGACACGCATTTACCCATTACTGGAAAAAATATGGGAAACAACACCCTAAATGGTTTGCTTTGGGAAAAAATGGTAAGCGTGGTGTTGCGGCTGGGCAACGTGCTGGTCGGTTGAAATTATGTATATCTAACCCTCAATTACTTGATACAATTGCGGCTAAATGGCAAGAAAAATGGTTACGAGATAAAAATCATAATATCTATAATGCCTGTCCCAATGACTCACAAGGCTATTGCCGTTGTAAAAAATGCTGTGCTTTAGATGTTCACCTCGCTGAAGATAAAAAGTATGCAGGCGTAACCGGTATTGACCCGCATGGGATTGTAAAAAAACAGGCTGAAGGTGACTCCTTTGAAACAGATCCCAAGTCTGACCGTTATGTTTATTTCTGGAATGAATTACTGAAACGGGCGAAAAAATTTAATCCTCAGGCGCAGCTTACGGTCTATATATATGCTGATTATCGTTATGCACCGCGTAAACAGATGTTGGCGGATGGTATTATGTGTGGCTTCGTTCCACGTTGTCTTGACCTGCCAGCAACAACTGCTAAAGAGTGGGCAAAATGGAAGAAACATGGCATGAAACAGGTTTTTCTCCGACCTAATGATTTTAATGATAGTATCGGTATGCCAATGGGTAACAGCAAATATATCTATGATAAATTTGCCGTTTCTAATGCCTATAAATTGGTTGGTTCTGACTATGATCGCGCCTATAATCCACTTGACTATAACTTGGATGGTTTAACTTTTTATATTCTTGCTCAAGCTCATCATTACCCTGAGAAAAATTATAATGAGTTAGTTGATGAATACTGTTCAACATTTGGTAACGCTAAAACAGCCGTCAAGAATTACTATAATTATTGGGTTAAACTGTTTGAGCAAAAACGTCTAGCCTATGTCCAGAAAGCTAGTGGGTTCGAAGGACGTGGCTATCTTTACAGTCATTTAGCAGATTTTTATCAACCGCAAGATTTTATTAATGCTGAAAATATTCTTCGCCAAGCATTGAAAAAAACTCTTACGCCACGGGTGAGGAGAGTTATTAAAAGTATGCTACTCTCGACTGAGCATAGCAGAATTCTTTATCATGCGATTACCACCAATCAAAGCCAGGCTGACAATAAACTTAAACAGCAGACATCGCTGGCACTCTATAAATTTAGGTTGGATAATCGAGATAAACTAAGTGGCTCGTTGATGATGCAGTTTGATAATGAAGATAGTTTCAGCGATGTTGCTGGGATGAGACGTTATGTTCTTGACGTGCCGGAAGGCAAATTAATTACCTTGCCCTATAAATGGAAATTTAAAATTGATCCTAAAAATATTGGACTTAAAAAAGGCTGGGAAAAGCTGTCATGGTCAAAAATATCTCGAAAATGGGATGATATTATGGTCAATGCTATTTGGGAGCAACAGCAATCATACTCGACTTCAAAATTGGCCAAGCAACTTAAAAAATATGACGGTATCGGCTGGTATGCTATTAAAATAAAGCAAAGAGCACAACTAAAAGGTAAGAAGGTAAATTTACTCTTTGGTGCGGTTGATGAGTCGTGTTGGATCTACATGAATGGCAAATTGGTTGGTAAACACCTATTTCGACACCCAAATGACTGGAAATGTCGTTTTTCTATTCCAATTAATGCTAATGCATTGGCAAGTGAAGATCAATTGTTGATTGTTCGTGTTGAGGATAAGATGGGGGCTGGGGGGATCTGGAAACCAGTTTCATTGCAGATATTGGAGTAGTTAATGAGAAAAATAAGTGATAATTTACCGCCATTTTATAAAAAACAGGTTAAGAGACTTATGTTTCCAATGGCCTGGCAAAATCAATGTAGTAAACAAAGTTATGAACAGTGGAAGGTTCAGGCACAAAATATATACCTAGAGCATCTTGGGCCAGCTCCACTAAAAACTTCATTTGATGTCGAATATATTGGCAAAGAAGATCGAGGATCTTATATTGCTGCAATTGCTTGTCCTAAGCCAATGCTCTTTTTTAATGGCACCAAAGATACCTTGTTTGGTATTGCTGGCGTTAATCGGTGTTATAAAAAAATGAGTGAAGTATGGCACTCGCAAAATGCTGATAATAACCTATATTGTAAATGGTGGGAAGAGCCACATCATTTCAATTTGGCGATGCAGCAAGATGCTTTTGCTTGGTTAGATGAGCAGTTGACGCTTGGTGAAATTATTACACCGAAAATAACCGAGTAGGTTGCTAGTTTTACAGGGATTTTTTGTTGTTGTTTTATACAACTTTGTGGTGGTGATTTAAAGAGTAAATTAGTTGATAATGGAGCATGCCTTGACTTGCTTGGTCTATATAATCAATAGGTATAACTGGTATAAGGTTTAAATAGATAAATTATGACAACTTCTGAACGACTTCCGCATACAGTGTACCTTGCGGTAACAGCATTTTTTTTTACCTCATTGGCCAGTTCTATTCTTATGCCTTTTTTACCACTATATTTATGCAATGTTCGCCATATTCCGCTAAAAACGGCTGGATTGGCATTTTTGGTGATGGGAATTGGACAATTGGTGATATCACCTATTGCGGGTAAATTAAACGATAGTTTTTCACCTAAAACAATTCTTTTTTGTTCGCCAGCGGTTAGAGCAGTATTTCTCTTCGCTCTTGCTTGGGCGGTCTATGCTCAGTACAGTTTTTCTGTTATGCTTGTTCTACTCTTTTTCGCATCGGCAGCTGGTGGCTCAACGGCAATTTCAATTGATAGTTATCTTGCAAGAACAATTCCACATTATCAGCTGAATCGTGCTCATAGTCGTTTGAGTATGGCAATGAATATTGGCTGGATTATTGGTCCCATTGGTGGAGCGTATCTGGCACGTACTCCGTTTTCATTGATTTTTTCACTAACTGCCATCTGTTGTCTATTTTCGGCAGCAATGACCTTTTTTTTCTGTCCTAAACCTAAGAAAAATATTGCCAACAATAATCATCGTTCACACCCTTGGCATGACTCGTTTAATTTAGTGCTTAAAAATAGAACTTATCTTTGGTTTTTGATAGGAGTATTTTTAATTATTGGTGCTTATTATCAGCTTTTTTCAAACTTTTCAATTTACGTAACTGAAACTCTTAAAATATCGAAAAATATGCTCGGCACACTCTATGTAATCAATGCGGTGATGATTGTTGCTTTGCAACTGCCAGCTGATTGGTTATGCAAAACAATTTCTATAAAAAATAAAATCATCCTAGGCATTAGCTTTTTTGTCGCCGGTTCCATCGGCTTTGCATTAACAGAGCAGCTCTGGCAATTAATCATTGCATTGATATTTTTTACGACGGGTGAAATGCTCACTATCCCGACTATTAGATCGTTGGTGCCAAAGTTTTCGCCGAAGCATGCGACTGGCAGTTATATCGGTATTTATGGATTGGCTTACAGTCTTGGTAGTTCATTAGGTCCTTATGGCGGATCATTACTTTACGGTAGTAATTTAAGTTGTAAGGTATGGTTGTTATGGGGCTCAATGGCAGTTAGTTTGTTGCTCGGCTTAGTGATTTTTATGTGTATTCCATATAAATCTACTTCAATAGAGTAATTGGCAAGTGCTTGGTTTTTTAATAGCGTCCGAAGGAAGACGCTGTGTTATGGCTGTTTTTAGTTGTTATTAGATCCAGCACAATCGGTTATATTAAGTCAATAGTTTGATATAAACAGGGAAATATTATGTTAAAAAATATTATAAATTTAATGGTCTGCGGAGTGATGTTAGTTGCAAGTTATCGAGCAGAGGCGAAAAAAGTCGGAGAAAAGATTAAACTTGTAGATAATGGCAAAAGCAACTATGTAATCTTGCTCAGTCCGCAAAGTCTTGATTCCGTCAAAAGTGCAGCTAAAGAACTACAGGATTTATTTAATAAAGTCTGCGGAGTAACATTGCCGATAACTTATAAAGCAAGTGGCAGGCATAAATATATTGTCATTGGCAAGCAACGCTTCAACAAAAAATATGGTATTTCTGCAGAAAATTTATCTAAAGATAGTTTTATCATTTGCGAAAAAGACGGTAATGTTTTTCTTGTCGGTAAAGACTATAAAATTCAACAATCTCGTCCTTTTACCAAATGGAGTGCATATATGGAATCTGATTCTGTTGGCTCCTATTTCGCAACTATGGAGTTTGCGCGTCGTTTTCTCGGAGTTGAATGGTATATGCCGGGGGATAAAGGTATAGATTGGCAACCTCGGCGAACAATTACAGTTCAGAAGAATCTAACTATCAGAGAAGCACCAAAGTTTATTAATCGTTATATCGAAGAGGCTAGTTTTCATTATGAATCAACCATAAAAAAACTATTCGCAAGTGGCAGGTTTCATCATAACTATTATGATGCACAGATTAACCGAGAATGTATCCAGTGGGGGCGTAGAATGTTACTTGGCAATACTAAGCTAATTAACTTTCAGCATGCCTGGTGGATGTTTATGCCACCAACCAAAGGAACGCAATATTCAGCAGGTAAAGCCTACGGCAAAAGACATCCTGAGTATTATGCACTTGAGAATGGACACCGTCAAAATTTCCATCGCAATGGTCACTATGGGGCTCAACTTTGTCTCTCTAATAATGGCACTATTAAAACTTACGCTGATAATATTATCGCTTATGCTAAAAAACATGGCGGTACTAACTTTTCATTAAGTCAAAATGATGGTGGTGGTGACTGCGAATGTAAAAATTGTCAGACTTTGGATGGTAAAGATCCGATTACTGGTGCGGTGATTCCTTCTAAACGCTTTATCTATTTTGCTAATAGTATTGCTAAATTAGTAGCTAAAAAACTTCCTAATATCCGTTTGGGGATGTATGCTTATAATGCCAGCTTACGTCCGCCAGCCGGTGCTTTCAAAGTAGAGCCTAATGTCTATATCAGTGATGTCTATAACTACCTGCCTAACCTTTGGTATTCCGGTACTGCGGAACGTAATAAATTAATTGGTTATATGAAACAATGGCGTACCTATGTGTCTCATGCAACAGTGACTAGTTACTACAGTATTTATGGCAACTGGGGATTTCCCTGGGATACGACAGAAGTTATTGGAGAAACAATGCAAGTTATAGCAAAATTTCATTCGAGTGATGGTCTAAATATTGATAATCTTCGATATTTTGGCAATAGTCCCGGGGTTGATGGTGCAACATTATGGGTACTAGCAAAACTTTTATGGAATCCAACACAGGATTTCCATAAATTGCGTGATGCTTACTATCGTGGAGCATTTGGAGCTGAAGCTGGCCAATATATCAAGGAGTATTTTGATACCATCAACCAGTCTGCAATAAAGGTGATGAAAGAACATCCTATGAATACTGAAACCGAGAATCCTCCATTGCAGTGTACTTTGCCTGAAAAAAATTATGCTCCAATTCGTCAGCAATGTCATAAATTAATTGAACAGGCAGTCAAAGCAGGCACTAATAGCAATAAACGCATCAAATGGCGTATTGAACGCGTTGCTCAGGCTTGGAAATTTACTGAATTGACGCTTGATTCATTTTTATATGCTAAGATGGCACGAACTGGAGCCTATGTTGATATTGGTTTAACATTGGCTCAGACTTGGGCACGGGCAGTTCAGGCGGGTAAGTTACGTCGTAAGATGTTGAATAGTCCGAATGCCTATTATGCACTGGCGCAGGGCTCTGCGGATAATTGTCAACACATGCGCCCACTGGGGATTGTTGAAAAAATACCGGAGAATATCAGTCTGGATGTAGCAGTGCCATTGGTTAATAAACCAGTTGTTATTGATGGCAAACTTGACGATAAGATCTGGCAGAATATTCCAGAAACTCGTAATTTTCTGAATAATCGCAATGGCAAGGCAATGTCGATAAAAACTTGGGCGAAAATATTTAGAACTACTAACGCCTTTGTCATTGGTTTTTATTGTGCAGAACCCGCAATGGATAAGTTGAGGCCAAATCCAGTCCCAAACTCAATCTGGGTTGGAGATGTAGTGGAAGTTTATCTCTCTCAAACTGGTACACGCATGGATTTCGTTCAATTCTTGGCCAATGCAATTTCAACTAAAAAGGCGTTTATTATGCGTGGTGACCATGGTATAGATCGTAGCTGGCAGCCACAGTGGCAGGCTAAAGGATTTAAAGGTACTAATTTTTGGTCGTTAGAAATGCGTATTCCATTTGATGCTATAGGTATAACTACTGGTAATATCAAAAATAAAACTATTTTTGTTAATTTTTGTCGTGAACGTTATGCTAATGGAGTCAATGAACTATATGCTTGGTCGCCTACTTTGGGTGGGTTTGCTCAACCTGAAAAATTCGGTCGTATGGCATTTAATGTTGCTCCAGTTAGTCTGTTAAAAAAACGTAGTAATCAAGTGTTAGTAAATCTTCTGCCCGCGATAACGACTAATATGCGTGGCTGGGAGGGGTATCGAATTGCTATTCCCAAACAATGGAAAACTACTTCAAAAATTATTGATGTCGCTAAACTTATTAAAAAAAATAAGCGTGGTGTTGCTATATTGGTTATAAATAATAATAAGCCGCCAATGGCCTATTCGCTGCATTTGCGACAACCGATCAAAGTACAACCTGGCGATAAATTTTTGTTGAAAATTATTTATAAACGAAATATTATCAATCCGAAGTTGGATCGAAATTCTTTGCAGTCTCCAAGTATCAGAGTAACTTTCGATAAGCAGAATCGAGGTAAAACGCGCCTGTGGTTTGACAGTAATACTTCAGTGCGAAAAATCATTGATTGGCATGTCGACGAATATAAAATTTATATTGACCCAAATAGCAAAGTATCAAAAATGTGGATAAAGGTATCAGTATTCGGTGAAAATAATTCAATAAAAAATATAATATTAACTAAAGGAAATTTATGAAAATCACAAGTAACGTTTCAATGACGACTGATTTTATCAGTGATCGCAGTTTTGGTGAGCATACTTTAAAATTAACGGCTGAAGCAGGGTTTACCCATCTACATTGGTGTCAGCATTGGTCTGATGATTTTATCTATGCTCAAGCTGAAATAGAGTATATTCAACAGTTATTGAGTGAATATAAGCTACAACTTTCAGATACTCATGGTTCGCATGGGGTTGAAAAATGCTGGTATTCAACTAAAGAGGCCTGTCGGCTTGCTGGAGTTGAACTGGTTAAAAATCGGATTGATTTTACCCAGCAGTTGGGGGGAGATGCAGTGATTGTTCATGGACCGAACACTCATCAGCCTGATGCTGGTTTTGCGGCAAACTTAGCCGCCCTTAATAGCTCATTGGATGAGCTGGAAGGCTATGCAAGAGATCGCAATATAAAATTGGCGATTGAAAACTCTAACTTCAACTATGAAAAATTGTTATTACCAGTTATTCTAGGGCGTTCAGCTGAGTTCTTAGGGTTTTGTTATGACTGTGGTCATCATAATATGAAAGTAATGGGAGAAACCGTTGAACAACGCCAGGTGCGAGATGAAATGCGTAATGAATTGGCAGAACGGTTGACGTTGGTCCATCTACAGGATAATGATGGTTATAGTGACTGTCATTGGGTTCCATTTCGTGGTGAAATGGACTGGAATGATGTTATTGGTTTCTTGAAATTGGCTAATTATAAAAAACCGCTTAACCTTGAAGTATCTTATGGTAATATGGTAAAACTTAGCTCTATGACTGAACTTGAATTTGCTCAAGAAAGTTGTCAAGCAGCAGTGAAATTAACTAAAATGCTAGAACAGTGAACTGGAAACTGATAAGAGGTTAAATATGACAATTGATACACATGTGCATTTGAAGAGTGCAGGGCCTAATGAATTGGCTGCCGAACTAAAAACTTTTGCTAAAGAGTGTGAAATTCATAACACTAAGGTCTGTATTCTTAGTGCTGGAGTTGACTTGACTGGGTTTCGCAACGATGAAGTTTTGAACATCTGCCGACAGTATAGTGACTATTTTATCCCTTTTGCATTTGTCAATTTATGGGATAATATTGATGATATCTCTATCGCTCGATTAAAAGAGATTAATTAAAGGATTTAAAATAATGAATAACAAAGTATATATGAGAGTGTTAAAGGATATTAAATTATTAATTTTAGCTTGTTTTTTGTGGAGTGGCTTAAACACTGTAGCTTTGGAATTAGCTAGTGACAAACATACAGATTTGGTTATATATCACCGGAAAAATGCTGTTGCGACGGTTAAAACTGCCGCAACGGAATTACAGCATTATCTTAAAAAAGTTTCCGGTGCTAGAATCAAAATTACTAGTAAATCACCTATGGGTAAATTTATTTCACTCGGGGTTAATAGTTTATCGCGCCAAGCAGGCCTTAATTTAAATAATATTAAAGCTGACGGCTATCGGATTACAGTCAGCAATGGTAATATCTATATTTTAGGTCATGATACCCAAAATGGTAAAATGTCCACTAAATGTGGTTTCAGCAAAGGGACGCTGTTCGGAACCTACAGCTTTATTGAAAAATATTTGGGTGTACGTTGGTTGATGCCAGGCAAGGCTGGTGAGTATTGTCCTGCACTCAAGAATATTTTACTTGATAATAAACTATCGTTAGTTGAAAATCCCAGCTTCCGTTGGCGCCATATTCCATATTTGATAAAAAATCGCCAACGTGACGGAGTTTTGATCAGGCAGTGGGCGTTGCGCAATAAATTGAATTATCAAGCCTATTCAATGTCACTTTACCATTACCATATCTGGCAGTATATTTTCACTCCAGAGGTCTATAAAAAACATCCAGAATATTTTGCTCTATTGGGTGGGCGACGGGTTCGTCCAGTTGGTGATCGTTATAAAATTTGTACCTCTAATAAAGGTACAATTAATTATCATGCTCAAGCAGCCTTTAAATTTTTTGCCTCACATCCACACAATAAAGGGTTTTCGTTATCTCCGACTGATTCCGCTGGTTATTGTCAGTGCCCTAAATGTTTAGCTCAAGATGAATCGAATAGACCAGAGAATGGCTCATTGACTCGGCGTATTCTGCTCTATTATAATGCCGTTGCCAAGCTGGTTAATAAACGCTACCCAGAACGTTATATGTGCGGTTACATCTATGCCGATTATCTTTACCCTCCACAAGATCGTTCACTTAAAATTGCCCCGAACCTTTTCTTGGTTGTAGCCTCAAGTCTGACCTATGGTTATACCTTTTTTCGTCCTGAAATTCAAAAGGAATGGTTTAAAATTATGCGTCACTGGAGCTCAATTACCCATAATATTGGCTATTATGACCTCCCGATGCACTGTTCTGCAAATAACGGTGCGCCGCTGGCCCCAGGCGTTGAACAGCTAAAGATTATGTTGCCAGCATTAAAAAAGTTTAAAGTTAAATCAGTCTATATTTATGGTGATGAAGAGTGGGGACATGCAACGGTTTATAATTATCTCTTGGCAAGGCTAATGTGGAATGCCAATCTTGATATTGATCGGGAACTGAAGCTGTTTTATCAACAATGTTATGGTAAAGGAGGTCGTGATATTGGGAAAATGTATAGTTTGATTGATCGATCGATGAAAAAATATTATCTCAAGAATCACCGCGCGGCTTATACTCTAACGACTGATATTTTACGTCAAGTCTATGCTGCAAACTTAGTTCGAATTGAACAGTACTATTTTGCCGCCTTAAATAGAACAACTAATCCATCTGCCGTGAAACGGCTTAAAATGTTGGGTGAAAGTCTGCAGATCATGTACTTTTTTCTCAATAGGTTTGGCTTGGTTAAGTCTGGAACAAAATCAAAACTAGCTCTGAATAAAAAGAATTTTAAACTTCTCCAGCAACATGCTGAAAAGGTGTTTTATCTGCCAAACTTGGGTGGCAGTATTAAATTTGATGCTAAAAAATTACCAGTAGTATCAGTTAAACTGGGGAAAGCTGGGAAGAACAGTGAAAAGCCATCACTGTTTTTGTTGCGTGCATCTAGTCGCATTGTAATGCAGGCTCAAAATGAACATCTGATTAAAGTTGTTTTTAATCGTGTGACGATTCGGGGTAATATGATTGAGTATCTTGTTGTAACCTCAACCGGAGAGAAGGTTATTTCAGGTTCGTTGGCAGCTAATGGGGCGTTTAGTTTTCCTGGTAAAACTGGTGAAATATATCATCTGTTCATCAATACAGCTTCAACGTCATATAATATAAAAATAGCCCATGTTCCTTATGCAATCTTTGCTGGGAAAAGTTCTCGTCGCAGTAAAGGGTTGCATCTGCTGGGGAAAACAACTCCGCTATATTTTTATGTCGGTAAAAAATGTCAGAATTTTACCCTGACATTAAATAGTGAAAGTAAGCCGGGTTCGAAAACCGGAGGTGAAACTGCAATTGGTAAATTGTATAATCCCAAAGGGCGACTGGTTACAGAGTTATCAACTCTTGGCAACCCTGTTGACAGCAAGACCATCAACCGTCCAATGAGTGGATGCTGGAAATTTGTTCCGGCTAAAGCCGCCAAAGGTTATTTTGATGATGTTTATATTATTCTTAAAGGTCAAGGCCTTGCTCGCTATATGGCAACCGAACCCCAAAATATGTTATGGGTAACTAAACCATAATTGATCGACTCTGAAGTTTTGGGAGTCATACTTATCTTTTCATTCAGTCACTAAATAAGGAATAAAATAATGAAAATTACGATTGTCGGAGGCGGATCATTTGCTTGGACTCCAGCCTTAGTAGGCGATTTCATGCTCAATGATTTTTTCAATGATTGTGAAATTTGCTTGATGGATATTAATGCTGTCGCGCTTGAGGAGGTTGTAAGGCGACTAGAACTCTTGCGGCCACATGCAAAAGCAACGTTGAATATCTCAACAACAACTAGTCTAAAGGAGAGCGTCGAAGGTGCAAATTATGTGATTCCAGCGGTTGCAATAGGAGGAATGGAAACCACTATCTGCGATCACGAAATAGGTCGTAAATTTGGGTTTTGGAATATTAAAGGTCATGATATTGGCCCAGCTGGATTTAGTCGGACTTTGCGTCATGTGCCGTTTCTCGTTCACCTCGCACGACTGATGGAAAAATTTTCTGCACCAAATGCAATGTTGTTGAATGTAACTAATCCACTGGTCGCCAATACTCTAGGAGTCTATGTTAATACTACAGTAAAGGCTTATGGCTTCTGTCATGGCGTAGAAAATCATCTAGAAGCACTGCTGCCGCTATTCGGAGTTTCCAGTATGGAGGAGGTGGAATTTGTCACTATAGGTGTGGATCACTGTTCATGGTTACTTGATATTAAAGTTAATGGTTGTGATGCTCTTGAAATGATGCGTGAAAATGGTTTAATCGAAGCTGCATACCGGAATGAGATTATTATTACAGCTGATGATCCATTTGCAGGTAAAGAGGCGGAAAGACTGCGCTTTGTCATTTGGGATCAGATTGGTTATTTTCCTGCAATTAGTGATGACCATATTTGTGAGTTTTTTCCACAATTTCTGAAAACTCGCGAACTTAGTGAACATTGGGGAATGACCTACGATCGTATCATTGAACGTGAAAATACTATCATTGCCACAAATAAAAAACATCAAGATCTTTTGGCCGGTAAAACTCACGAATTGCTCTCACCTAGTGGGGAGATTATTGCTCATGCTATTGCTGCATTTCATGGACAAGGTGCATTCATAGGCGTGCTGAATGCTCCTAATATAGGCCAGGTAGCAAATTTACCAAATGGCATTATCGCTGAAACTAAATGCCTAATCGGTGCGAACGGAGTACAACCGATAACTGCTGGACCATTACCTGATATTCTCGAAGCAATTGTTCGACCAGTTGTGCTTCATGAAAAATTATATATGGAGGCAGCGTACAGTTGGAATAAAGAAAAAGCACTGGCGGCACTTTCAACTGATCCCATCGTAAATGATTTTGTTAATGTTAAAGCAATGGTTGATGAATACTTTGCCTTGAATAAAAAGGTATTGGAACAAATAGGGATCCCAATTGCATCATGGCAATGATAAAACCGCTATTAATCCTAAAAAACTCACTAGAGAAATAAAAACAATTTTATAATTATTGAACTTAAAGATATTTAAAATCATTGCATCAGGTGATGCGGTTATTCAGTTCGTGAAGCAAATGTCCATAGTTCAATTACTTAACAAGGAGTTCGTTAAAATGATGAAAATAGTATTTGTGTTGTTGTTCGCGTTGTTGTTTACTGGCGGGTTTGTTTGTCGAGGTGGTGGCACACGTTCGGCGACCCGCTATGATAAAATTGGCAAATATGCGAAATTTGTCACGTTTTATAATGCTAAGATGGCCTCGGATAAATATCTCTTTTATTATCCAGAGGGCCAGCTTGCCAAGACGCCCATTGTTTTGTTTCTTCCTGGAGGTAATGCTAATATTATGGGGTATAAAGGCATTATGCAGTTTATCGCATCGCATGGTTATTTTGTGATTGGCACAACCGTGAGTGGTGAATATTCTGATTATTTAACCAATATTGCTTTTGACAAGGCTTTGGCTGTAGCAAAAAAAACTCATCCTGAACTGGATTTTTCAAAACTAGCAGTAATGGGACATTCGCAGGGCGGCGGTCTGGCGTTTCCTGTTATGCAGCATTTGCTTAACGGCGGGATTTTTGGAAGCAAGAAAAATATTGTTATCTCCATCGACGGTTGGTTTCCATTTGAAATGAATCAGAAAGATTTACGCGAGCTGAACACTATGGCGGCTTTTGTTCAATTTGGTGGGTATAAAGGTACAGGTACCGATCCGAGAATTACGCTTGCAATATTAAACTTGATTGATGATAAAAATGAAAAAGCATATATAACACTTAACGAGCATCGGCGGCATTCCTATTCAAGTGGTGATTTGAAAACAATCGTCACAAGAAAGGATTTATTAAAACCAATTATGGCACTATTAGATTATAAACTTAAAGGTGATCAGAATGCCAAACATATTGTTTTGGCTGGTTATAAAAAAACTGTGAAAAAGGTGACTGCGGCACTAGCTCCTATTGGCGCGAGTTGTAAAGGGCGTTACAATTCAACCAGAGTTATAATAAAGAATGATATAGACTATTGTCACCCAGAACTTTATAAGAGATAAATATGTGCTCTGTAATTATACCTTAAACGGTTGAAATTTTAGCTGTTTTATTAAAATCTCTGCAAGAATTACTTGCTTATACTTCAAACGGTTGAAATTTTAGCTTTTCAGGCACCCTGATAACGCTGTTTCTGCCCTTTGTAAATTAAAGGTTACTTCTAGTAGCCAATAACATACAAAAACCAGTCCAGCATTACCATCATCACGAAAAAAGTTAAGTTTCTTCCCGCTCGAAGTATAAAAGTTAGTTTATAGATTTTAAGGCATCAGATGCCAGTTTTTTACGATCAATTTTAGCTAAAATGCCGCTAACTGGAAACTCTTTAATAAAACTCCAATATTTGGGAACTTTGCGGTCGGCAAGGTTTGCTGCTGCATATTCATGCAAATCGGCTTCAGTAGGTTGCTGTGAACCATTTTGTAATTGAATATAGGCAAAAACTGCCTGTTCGGTATCTTTGTCGGGGACGCCGACAATAATACTCTGCCTAATTGCAGGATGATTATTCAACACCTCTTCAACTTCGCCTGGCGTGACATTGCCAGTGTCAACAATAATGGTCTCTTTTAATCTGCCACAGAAATAGAAATAGCCAGCTTTATCCTGCATGCCGATGTCACCGGTATGAAACCAACCAGCAGTGAAGGCAGCTTCACTATTAGTTGGATCATTCCAATAGCCAATCATTATTGAGTTGCTCTTGACCATTATTTCGCCTTGTTCGCCAATTGCTACAGGATCACCCTGGCTATTAATTAAGCATACTTCAGTATTATGAATCGGTTTCCCTATGGAGCCAGGTATTTTTTTATCTTCTGGCGCAAGTGTCATATAACCACCACATTCAGTCATGCCCAAACTAGCTGTCAATGGAATGCCGGTCAATTCCTCCAACTCCTTTTGGAGATGGGTGGGAACTAGACTACCGCCGGAGGTCGCATATTTCATAAAGGAAAAATCATTTTTTGATAATGGTTTGTCACAATTATTGATATAATCAATAATTTCTTGCCACTGCGCTGGAGAGGCTGCGGTGAAGTTTATCTGATAGTGCAGGAGCAGTTTTAAAAAATAATCAGGTGAAAAATGTGATAGACAAACTGCTGTTCCACCTGCACAAAGCATCGGGAGGAGTAGGATGGTGGTTGCAGCTCCATGACAGAGGTAAGATGTTGTAATAAACTTATCTTCTGTTGTATGACCTAAGGTGATACAACGGTTCTTGGCGGCGTGGTAGAATGATGCATGAGTATGTGTCACTCCTTTGGGCTTGCCAGTGCTGCCTGAAGTATAAAAGACTGCGGCTGGCGTATCGTCAGCGACTTGGGCAATTTTTAACTCTCTATTGCCATATTTGGTGATAACATTATTAAATGAACTAAAAACATTTTCAGCTAAACTGGAATTGTCTGGTTTGGTTAGTGGTTGGTCGATGTGCTGGCATTGTTGACTTGATTCATGTTCGGTGTCTATAACATAAATAGCTTCAAGCGATGGTACACGCTCTGCTACTCCACAAAGTACCGTGGCTAATTGGTGATGAACAAGATAAATTTTTGTTTTACAGTGATTTGCTTCATAAATTATTTCAGGTGTTTTACTATAATAACTCGATGGTACCGCAACTGCTCCAAGCCGAAAACAGGCAAAGTAGATATAGACAATCTCAAGGCAATTTGGCATTAGCATACCTACACGATCACCGTTTTTTATCCCTACGGCATTCAAAGTGGCACTATATTTAAGTATATTTTCATGCAATTCCCGATAGGTACAGGATTGATCATCACAGATTATCGCCGTTTTATCTGGTGTTGCTGTAAGTGCTTGTTCATATATATCGACTAATTTCATGTTTAATTTTCCTCTGTTGTTTATACCAATAAAATAGTTTTCTTTGATGCCTTTTCGCCCTGTTGTTTCGCTGTCAAAAATTGTGAAATTCGTTGGCGTAGATTTTCAGGCTGGACAATCTCATCAATCAATCCAGCTGCATAGAGGGCTTGTGGATCAGAGGCAGCATCTAACATCTCTGCCATATTGCTCGCGGCATTCTGACTTAAATTACTGCCAGCAAGTTTATCTGCCACGCCTTTGCCGTAAATTGAGATTACAGCTGTTGGTAGTGCAATAAAACTTTCGGGATTCATTCCAGGTCCCCCCATCGCATAGACACCAGCTGTATAGTCGCGCCTGACTGCAACTGAAAGTTTTGCCACCGCTGTATTGGCTATTGTATTAAACATCAAACTGGCCTCTCTGATTATACCTGCCTGTTCTGCTTGAGAGCCAACCATAAAACCGGCAGAATCGGCTAAAAATAGTAGTGGAATACCGAATGAATCACAAAGTGAGACAAAGCGAGTCGTTTTGCGACAACTTTCAGGGAAAAATACTCCACCACGGCATTGCGAATTATTGGCAATTATTCCTACTATTTTACCTTCAATTTTTCCTAATGCCGTGATCGTTTCACCCGCAAAATCTGGACGAATTTCAAGTAGTTGTTCAGAATCCACCAGAGCTTTAATTAATGCATGTATATCAAAAGCCATATTGGGATTATCAGGGATAAGTTTAGCGATGTTTGCTGAATCGGTCAATGGATAACCCGGCTCGCAGATTGGCAGTTGCCCTCCAGAGAATTTGGGAAAAAAGGTGAGATATTGTCGCACATAAGCGAATGCCGCTTGTTCTGTTTTGACAACCTTATCAACTGATCCAGAAATTTTTGCATGCATAACAGCTCCACCAAGCTGTTCATACGCAACCTTTTCGCCGATGATTTTTTCAACAACATCAGGACGCCCAATACTCATTCCGGCAGTTTCAAGCATTACGACCGTATCACAGAGCGTTATTGGGAAGGTCATTGAGGCACCTATTTTTCCACAGACAACACATATTTGTGGAACTTTCCCCGACAGTTTTGCATGTAGTGCATACCAGTGGCCTATACCACGTTTATCCGCAAGCAATTTTACTGGGTTCTGTGGAAATGGGCTTTGATTAGAGCTTGCTTGATGTCCAGGGAGGTCAATGATTAGAATAACTGGTGCGGGGTGTAGTAATGCTGTTTCGAGCAGTGCTAAATGATGCTGGAGTCCAGCAAAAACATTTACCGGCAGCTCTTCCGACACTATCGCAGAGATATAGACCTTTTTACCCGCTATTTTGCCACTGCCAGTCAGGTAGCCTGTCGGGGATGGCGATTTGAATTCATTGAATGAATTTGCATCGACAAGTTGTGCTATGCGTTCTTCGGCTTTTAATGGTTTGTTGTATGACATCTGTTCCCTCTCATTTTATATAGTCTAGTAATTCGTATGCGAAAGGCGCATCAAGTTTTATCTTTTCAAAATCTATTGCTAAGTTATTTAGGTATTGTAATATTAGGGCATGGTGCCCACCTAAGCCGTATGGTAGGATTCCAGCAAAGAAAAAACCAAGGGTTTCGCAATGTTTGGTGAGTTCCGGGGTGCCTGGATCTTCCAAGTTAAGATAGAGATAGAGCATATCTGTATGTTCTAAACAGAGTCGCTTTTTCGCTAGAACTAGCTCTTTGATAATGGTTGCATTAGAGACAAAACAATAGATGTCAGCGGTATTAAATACCTCCATACGATTATAACTCATACAGATAGTTTTAGCGGTTGAACTATCTAGGGCAGGGGGGCTTTGGGGAGTAGTGCCAGCAGTTGCTACTGGGATGGCGGCAGCTGTGAATATTTTCATAATCATGCTTTTATGGTGTGCTGGTGGATAAATTTGTCGTTTGGCTGTTTGATTTAATGATAGATAGGCGAGTACTGCACTCTCTTTTTGGGAAATTTTGCCACTTAATTTTTTAAAATCAACATCTGAGGGAAATAGGCCAAGTAGTATGGCACAACAGGTAAAATTTGATTTTGTCAGTTTATGTTGTGAAATGGCATGACTTGTAACGGCGCGGGCATAAATTCCATAAAGTCCTTTTTCGCGGGCTAATTCATATTGGAATTCACTTAATTTAGAAAAAATACCATGTTTTCTATATTGCGGTTTTACAAATGCCACTCCTATTTCGGCAATAGGATCAGTTGAATGATAAAACTTAAGTGCCATGTGGGCAAGTAAATTGCCATGCTGGTCTACTGCAACCGTTGATTGTAGTTTGCCGGTAGCATTCATCTCTATGATTTTTTCAGGATAATAGATATAGGGTTCGTAGGTATAACCGTAAGTACGATATGCACAACGTGATATTTCAAGCGCATCTGATGGTATAAATGCTCTTAGTTGCCAATCAGTTAATGGGGCCGCCGTAGCTATTGTAACTGGTGTTGCTTCATTACTGAGGATACTATCAATATGTTTTAAGCGTCGATATTTGATTAAAAGAGTCTCATGGCCATTACGGCCTAGATTTTTAAAAATCAGTTCATCAACGGCCTGTTTAAGTAAAAATAGTCCCAAACCATTAACGTCTCCAGTCGTCGCAAGTTTTGCCGGATTGTATTTCGGCAGTGCTTCAGGTGAAAATGGTTCGCCTTGATCTCTAATAACTATCTCCATTGCTGTCGGACGTTCACGACATATAATGCTAAAAGATTCTTCAATATTATTATGCAATGAATGACGCATTATATTGCTAATAGCCTCTTCGGTGGCAAGGTTTATCTGTTCTAACTCATTACCTACAAAGCCGAATGCAACTGCGCTTTGTCTGACAAAAGCGATAGCAACGGGGAGGTAATTCGAGTGTCCCGGTAGTTGTAATATTAGTTCAGTTTTGTTATTCATATTGCTCTCTAAATAATAGGTTATTGTTTGCTAAATTTAGCCATCCATAGATAGCTGATGGCTAGTGTTGCCATCAGTAGCGGAAATACTGCAAAATAGTAGACGCGCTGAAATGATGCTGGCGACATTGAGTTATTAGATGAAGCTAAAATAGCATCGAATAGCGCCACACCTAAAAGTGCCGCTAATGTCATTCCGGTTCGATAAATAGCCGATGCTGCTCCCGCATTAGTCTTGGTTACTGGTCCCATGACCAATTTATTGGTTGGAGCGACAAAAGCGGCAAAAGATCCACCGAGACAAATAAGAAATAGCGTCGTTACGATCACAGATTTTTCAGGAATAAAAAAGGCAAATACTGCACATGATATAGCACCGCAAGTTGCTCCAGTCGCCGCCAGATAGGCGGGGTTAAGCTGATCGGATAATTTCCCTGCAATAACACTTAATAGCGCGTAGGTGAGTGAAAATGCGAGCATTAAAAAACCTGCATTCCCCGTTGAAACTTTTAGCAGGCGAGTAATTTGAAAGGGCATTACAAAATTATTGCCACTTAATACTGTAAAAAGGGCGATACTGGCAATAAAGCCTGAGCAGAATCGAACATTGAGGAATATTTTTATTGGTAAAATTGGCTGTGCAATACTACGTTCATATAATACAAACAGTAATAGAATAATTATACTTGCGATGAGAGTTATTATGGTCAATAAATTCCAACCAGCTTTGGTGCCTAAATTAATGGCTATAATCAGCATTGATAACCCAACTATCATCATTATTGTCCCACGATAATCAAAATTAAATTTTTCCCGTTGTGGGGACGGGAGAGCGTCATTGCCAGGTAAAATGCGCCAGCCAAGTATTAAAACAACAAGCCCTATGGGGATATTGATTAGAAATATCGCATGCCAGGTGAGAGCTTCAGTTATTATCCCGCCAAGCGGGGCTCCGATAATAAGCCCTAAGGCCGCAGTGGTCGATTGAATACCAAAAGCTGTCCCGCGAAGCTGTTCAGGAATATATCTGACAATAAAAGCTGGTGCACTGACCACTAACATGCCAGCGCCAATGCCTTGAATGCCACGTCCGATAATTAGCCATACGACCGTTGGTGCAAAGCCGCAGAGCAGAGAACTTAAAATAAAGGTGATATAGCCGATAATAAATATTTTTTTCAAACCAAATAGATCGCCAATTTTCCCCCATATCGGTATGCTTACAGTCATTACTAATAGAAAGAGGAGACTGATACGAACGATTACTGATGCTGAAACGGAAAAATATTCAGCAATTACCGGTAGCGAGATATTGACAATATAGGCATCAAGCAGGCTCATAAATCCGGTAATAGAGACACAGAACAAGATCTTTTTCTGATCAGGTGTAAATTTTTGAGTATGCATAATTAGTTGACTATTTAAGATTATTCTGAGGAAATGCTAAAACTTTTATCGTCAGTTCTTGCGAGTTTCACTGTTAATATTATTCTTTTTTCTTACGCATTGAACGTTTGGCTTGCTTGCTTTTGGGAGCTGTTTGGTGCTTAACTTTTTTCCCTTTTGTGGTATTTTGGTTTGATTTATTGGAGCTCTTTTTTATCGTATTTTTAACTGTTTTGCTTTGTTTTGTGACTTTGGGCGTTGGTTTTGGTTTAACCTTTGTGGTTTTTGTTTTATTGGTTTGCTTTTTAAGCCTGTTTTGGGTAGCTGTCTTTTCTTTTTTGACTTTGGGTGTTGGTTTTGTTGATTTAGTTTTTACTGCTCGTTTTTTCTTTTTAGTGGCCTGTTTTTTGGCTACGGGTTCAGCTATAATATCATCAAGATCATCTAAATCAATTCCAAAAATATCCCCTAACGCATCGTCGGCAATAGCTGAATCAATATCTGTGTCGGTTAGATTATCGGTCAAGTCTGCCGTAAACAGTTCATTTTGATCGACGCCGCGTAGCAGGAAGAACAGTTCAGGTTCATGATCCAACCGAGCACCTATACCATAGAGCACCGCCGCTAGATGTTTGCACAGATCCGCCCAGTCTGGGCAATCACAATCGAGTCTAATCTCATTCGGTGCAGGGAATAGTCCTTCATCTTTACGGCAGAGTAGGGCAATCACCTCATCGGAAAGTTTACCCTGAATCAGGTCAATCAGAGAATTAATTTTACCCGCACATTCCTGTTTAATGCGCTCCCAACGTTCTGGATCAAGTTTTTCTATAGTAATATCGATATTATAAAGTTCAGACCCTTGCACTAAAGCAGTAATTTTGCCGGTTTTGATTTTTAGATCGACCACTGCGCCATGTTTGACATAGCTACGGGCCCGTGGTAGCCGGTTTGAGTAATCATGATATGATTCAATATTGGTGCACCAAGCCTTGCCCCAAAAGGTTCTAGCAATCAGTCGACCTTCAATCTCCATTGGTGAAAGCTTTTTCCCCTGCTTGCGTAGTTTGGCAATCTTCTGCTTAATTTGACGTTTACGTTCCCCCACTGAAACATAGGCCGGATAATCATCATAATATCTTGACATAATATACTCTTCCTAAAAAAAACGAATAAAAACAAAAACAAAAAACCGTTAGCCACGAATGCATGAATAAAAATAAAAACCGTCAGCCACGAATGCACGAATAAATACAATACTGTTTAGTCCTTGATAATGCAATTTTAAATTGCATTACCAAGGACTAAACTTTCTTCTTTTTTTTCATTAGTGCATTCGTGGCTGTTTCTTTTTTTGCTTTTTTTAAAATTCGTGAATTAGTGGCGAGCTTTTCTTTTTTCTCATTAGTTGCTAATTTTTTTCAGTATGTTTTAGTAGACGATTCTTTTATAATGGAGTTTTAATTCGCCAAAATTTACAATTAAAGCCAACTTATCTGTTGAGACCTTTAGGTAGTTTATTGCTTGAGCCACAAATTCATCAGTGATCCCTGAAACAGCCTTTGCTTCAAGGATTATTTTATCATAAACAACAAAATCGGCATAAAATTTATGTGGTAATAGTTGCCCTTTATAATTAACTTCGTATTCCTTTTCTCGCTCATAATGAATCCCCGCTTTACGAAATTCATATTCTAGAGCATCCTTATAGACAATTTCTGAAAATCCTGAACCAAGGTTATTATGAACCTCGAAGCATTTACCAATTATAATATAACTCTCCGCTTTATAGATTAAATCACTCATGTAATCTCCCTCTAATAAATTATAACTGCAAAAAAAACTTAGCCACGAATGCACGGATAAAAGCAAAAACCGTTAGCCACGAATGCACTAATAAAAATAAAAACCGTCAGCCACGAATGCACGGATAAAAATAAAAACCGTTAGCCACGAATGCACGAATAAATACAATACTGTTTAGTCTTTGATAATGCAATTTAAAATTGCATTACCAAGGACTAAACTTTCTTTTTTTTTCATTAGTGCATTCGTGGCTGCTTCTTTTTTTCTTTCTTTTCCATTAGTGCATTAGTGGCGAGCTTTTCTTTTTTGATTTTCTTTTTTTCATTAGCGGCTAATTTTTTATGACGCTATTGACGTCTAGGGCGACGAAATCGAGTAATTCATTGTTATTCATATCGGTCAGCATCTTTTCGGTGCTGCCTTCGATTAATGAGTCAGAGAGTTCACGTTTGTCATCGATTAGAGCATCTATCTTCTCTTCAATTGTCCCTTTACAGATAAATTTATGCGCTAAAACATTGCGATGCTGGCCAATCCGATAGGCACGGTCGGTCGCCTGATTTTCCACCGCGGGATTCCACCAACGGTCAAAATGAATTACATGATTTGCTGCTGTTAGATTAAGTCCGGTGCCAGCGGCCTTTAATGACAGCACAAAAAATGGTGGTCCTGACTCACTCTGAAATTGTTCAACTAACTGTTGGCGTTTTTTTATTGAAGTGCCACCGTGTAGCATTAATCCCGGACGGCCGAAACACCCAGCTAAATGTTCATGTAACGGTTCAATCATCTCTCTGAACTGGGTAAAGATCAAGACCTTTTCCTGACGTGAATTGATCTCTTCGACAATAGCCGTGATCCGTTGAAATTTACCGCCAGCGGCGGGATTAAAATCACCACTACCATCGAATTGAGCCGGATGGTTGCAGATTTGTTTAAAGACCATTAAATATTTAAATACCAAGCCGCGGCGTTGAATATCATCAAGTTCCTTGAGATCTTTAGCCATACTGCGCACAGCCTGTTGGTAAAGGGTCGCCTGCTGTTTGGTCAACGAACAGTAGACTTTCATCTCTGTCTTATCCGGCAGGTCAGAAATGATACTTTTATCGGTTTTTAACCGCCGCATAATATAGGGTTTAGTCAGCTGGCGTAACGGTGCATAGTTGACTCCACCAGTATCGTCAGTCAATTTTTTGATAAACTCTTTAAACCCATTGATATTCCCCAACAGTCCAGGCGAAATATAATCAAAGATCGTCCAGAGATCGGTTAAACGGTTTTCGACTGGGGTTCCGGTCAGAGCCAATTTGCGTGAACTACGCAATGTACGCACCGCCCGACTCTGTTGTGATTGCGGATTTTTAATCGCCTGCGCCTCATCAATAATTATTGCAGTCCATACAATCTTGCTCAGCTGTTTCAGCCGCGTCACCATACCATAAGTGGTAATCAGGGCATCAAAATTACCCAGCAGTAATTCGGGTTGTGTCAGTATCGAACGTTCCATTGCCATTGGGTGCAGAATACCAAAACGTAATTCTGGGGTAAATTTAGCTGATTCCTGTTCCCAGTTTTTTAATAACGATGCCGGGGCAATTAATAGGACAGGAACTTTAGCGGTATCACCCCGTTGTTTAAGCAGGGATAACATCGTTAAAACCTGCAAAGTTTTTCCTAATCCCATATCATCGGCTAGACAGCCCCCAAGCCCCAGTTCAGTCATACGCCACAACCATTTAACCCCAGCCAATTGATAAGGACGTAGCGTCTGTTGTAAACTGTCAGACATTTTAGGTAAAGTTATCTGTTCAGGACTCGCCAACTCATCGAGCAATTTTTTCATTTCACCAACGGCATTGATTGAACTGAAATCGCGATCAATCTCCGGCAGTGCGCCATCTTGCCCCGGCAGTTGAGCCCCGGCCAGCATTTTCAGGCCTTGAACAAAAGAGAAGCCTTCGCCGGACATTCGATTAGCATCATCCCACTGTGCCAACAGCTGTTTAATCCGTTCTGGATCAGCTTCTACCCATTGCCCTTTGATGCGCACAAGCCCAGCATCGGAGTTGAACATCTCTTCCAGTTCTGCTTTGGTCAAATAAACCCCATCCAAACTGACTTTCCACGAAAAGTCCAGCAGGGCATTGATCCCCATTTTCTGCTCTTTTTTAACGTCAATATTGACTGCAAGCTTAACTTTTGCTGGTTTTGAAGTTTTCCATAATTTGGCGATTCTAACAATAATCCCGCTCGCTTCCAATGCTTCAACATCTTGGAGAAAATTATATGCCTCAAGTGATGACCAGGCGGTTGGGCGATAAATCGTTTTAGCTGTCACCATTTTTTGAATCAATTCACTGCGTTGACCAGCGGCCTGAACCGGTTTTAATAGTGTCAGTAGAGCATTACGATCATTAGCATAGGCTTTCAAGGCCGCAGCCAATGGCAGATGCTTAGGCTGATCACTTTCCGACAGTCGATGAATAAAGGTCGCCATAAAGGCAAACGGGTGATTGCCATCTGCATCCTGTTTGTTCTCTGCGAGATGAAAGCTCACTTTACCCACCTGTTGCCACGCTGGATTAAATTGTCGCACACAATCACTGAAACTTCCAGCATAGCCGTTAAATTCAGTCTGAACATAACCTTCGAGCTGTTGCCATAAGGCTAATAGGGTTTCTGCCTGAAAATATTCAGCCCCACGCATTGGCGGGATTTCTAAGGCCTCAAAGCCAAAATAGGCTAAATTGGGCCGCATAGATTCAAATAGTGGAGCAAGCTCTTCAGTTGTCGGTTCTGGGAGGTGACAGAGTCTGGTAACAAACTCTTTGGTAAACTTGCGAAAGTATTGAAATGTTGCCGGCATTCCTGTTGGGAGTTGATCATGAAGCAGCATTATCAGCCCCACGCCGTTAGCTTGCGCAAAACCGGCAATTAGCTTTTTTGCCAGCTTCTCTGAAATATCCCAGCCCGCAGAATCTTGGCTTGTTTCAACCCGTAAATGGCTCTGTGGAGTAAGTAAAAGTTCAATCATTATATATTAGTTTCTATTAGTTAATTTTTCATAGCACCACTTAATATAGTAAACAGTTGATTAAACATCAATATGGAATAATAATATATCAAGAAAATAGTATCGAAGAATTTGATTATTACCGAAAGCTCTGTGATCACACTGATTTTGCCGATGTTGTGGATATGGTGGTAATGAATAATGCGAATGAAATTTTAGCTTTTGAAATCATCGCTAAATTTTAAAATATGATATAACAACTTTGAATTATCGGTTAATTCTATTATATTCATACAGTTGGCAAAAGTAAAAACAGATAATAATTGGTCAAAACTAGTAGCGGTAAACTTTATGAGAAAATTTCCAATAGGTATTCAGAGTTTTGTTTCAATGCGTGAAGATGGTTATATCTATATTGATAAAACGCATTTTGTTAAACAATTGCATGATGAAGGTAAGTATTATTTTTTGTCACGTCCACGACGTTTTGGTAAAAGCCTCTTTCTTGATACCTTACGCCAGGCTTTTTTGGGTAAAAAAGAGCTCTTTAAAGATCTTTTTCTCTATGATAACTGGGATTGGGATAGACAACATCCGGTAATTTATATCAGTTTTGGTAGTGGCGTAGTAAAAAATCGCGAGGAATTACTTGCTACCGAAAAAGAGCTTATTAGGCGGCATTGTCTGGAATATGATATAAAACTTGAAGCAGAAACTATCCAAGCTAAATTTCAGGAACTGATTTTTTTATTGGCGAAAAAGTTTAATGAACGGGTCGTTGTTTTGGTTGATGAATATGATAAACCAATTTTGGATAATATTACTGACTCTGAAACTGCGTTGATAATGCGTGAGGAGTTAAAAAATTTCTATTCGGTTTTGAAAGATTGTGATGAATATTTGGAACTGGTTTTTATTTCCGGCGTCTCAAAGTTTTCTAAAGTATCTATTTTTAGCGGACTTAATAACCTTGAAGATTTAACTATTAATAAAAAATATTCAACGATTTGTGGTTATACTCAGCATGAGCTTGAAGCCACATTCGTACCTGAATTGCGTGATGTTGATATGGAACAGCTTCAGCGCTGGTATAATGGTTATTCGTGGGGCAATGGTTCAGTTTATAATCCATTTGATATTTTACAGTTTTTGAAAAACCGTGAGTATAAGAATTACTGGTTTGAGAGTGGGACGCCATCGTTTTTGATTAAACTATTGTTTGAGAACCAATACTTCTTGCCTAAACTGAATAGTTTTGAAATGTCGGAAAACATTGCCGGAAGTTTCGATATTGAAAATATTGATATTGAGACTCTGCTGTTTCAAACCGGCTACCTGACCATAAAGAGTAGGACTGAGGTGTTTGATGGGATCTTTACTTATCAGTTGACCTTTCCTAATAAAGAGGTTAGAATGAGTCTGAATGACTACCTGTTACAGTATGTTTTTTCATCAGGTTCGGTAAAAGAAGAGAAACGCTTAGCCCTTTCGCGGGTCTTGAAAACCAATGACCTTGACGGTATGCAGCAACTTTTTACTGCTTTCTTTGCTTCTATCCCCCATGATTGGTACCGTAAAAACAATATTGCGGAGTATGAAGGCTTTTATGCCTCGGTATTTTATAGCTATTTTTGTGCCTTAGGTCTGGATATTCGTGTCGAAGATGCTACCAATAATGGACGGTTGGATATGGTGGTACTGTTTGAAGAATGCTGTTATATTTTTGAGTTTAAAGTAATTGAACAGGTCAAGGATGGCAATAGTGCATTGCAACAGATTAAAGCTAAAAAATATGCGGAAAAGTTTCTCGCCTGCGGTAAAAAGATTTATCTAATTGGCATAGAGTTCAGTCGCAAAGATCGTAATATTATCAATTTTGAATGGGAACAGGTATACTGATATAGTAAACAGTTAAAATCTGCTTATTAAAAATGCTAAAAATCATGATCACGCTGAACTTTTGCAATCACCTCTTTAATAAAATATTGAGGTATCTACTATTAATAATTTAAAGAGGTGGACGTGAAAGAAAAAAGGATAGACGGTCTTGGTGCTAAAGTAAATAAAGCTGAATCAACGATCTATATAATTATTTTTATTATCTTCGGGGGGACAATTTTATGCAGTTTAGTATTTTCATTATCAATCCTAATGTTTAGAGACGTATTTGCAGAATTATTTGAGGAAAAATCGCTTTCTTTACTCTCTGAATGGGTGTTAGTCTACTCTATTTATGCCCTAGCTCTTGATTTTATTTTTACTGTCGTACTAATCTTACTTTTTCTATCAAAAAAAATCAACTACTTTTTGCCACTTGGTATAATTTTTATAATCATAATTTTCCTCAAAACAGTAGCACTCCCTATAGGATTAATGCTGCCTATGATGAGAATTATGAATTAATTGAGGTAACGAAGCGTTTGGGGACTGCCTCAATTTAACTTTATATAGTCAATAGTTGATTAAACATCAATCTCTGAAAATTCATAGAATTTAACATTAAATGATTGTGTTGACAGCTAAATCGAGGTTGTTTTGCTTATCACTTTGCCAAAGACTTGGAGGATCGCCAAGGCGATATAGATGACAATGCAGATATAGATTATTTTGGGCACCAGATTGGCAACAATTCCTAGCGAATAGTTGGCTTCCTCTTCGCATTGTGCTGAAATTTTGGCAGAAACTTCAGCTGTCTTACCCGTCATTTCACCCGTCTCTAACATCGTTAAAATTACCGAATCTCGATCACGCGGAAAGATAAAATTATTCAAGGCTTCATACAATGGGCAGTTGTTTTCTTCAATATATTCTCCACTGCGTTTGAATGAGTTTTTGACAAAATTATTTTTGCACACTGACGCACCAAGGGATACCGCATCAGTCATGCGCATACCGGCATTGGCTGCCATACTGAATGCGTCAAAAAATCTAGTGTAATTTTGTTTTCTGATTAAGCTGCCAACGACCGGCATATAAAGCAGAAAACTGTCTAGCACAGACACGCCATTTTCAGACATTGCTGCCGAAATACGCAATAGAACTTTACCGCCAAAATAGATTAAATATGGCATCGCCCAAGCAATAAGAATTGGCACTGCCAAACTGCCGTTTATTCCTTTGATACCGCCGCTACTGACTAACGCTTTTATCATTGGAATCGCCATTGCGGCAAAATGGTAGAGGAATAGTGGATAGATCAATTGACCGATTATTTTTTTCTTTGCCTGTAAAGTTTTTTCATGGCGATCGGCTAACGAAATTAAAATAGTTTCAAGATGTCCCGTAAATTCACCAGCATTGATTAAACGGCATTCGTAGGGCTCAATAATCCTGGGAAAAAGTGCCGCCCCATCCGCTAGTGAACCACCCTGTTCTTCAATCTCATCAGCCATTGCATGGCCAACTCGGGTAAATGGTGCCTGATAATTATGGCGTAATGCTTTCGCAACCGGCACGCCGGCATCAAGCATCGTTGCCATTGAACGGTAAAAATTTATTTTTGCTTTTAGAATGCTCACTAAGTCTCCCCTCTTTTTGGTTATTGAGGTAATTTAAACATCAGCTCATCAAGAATGCTAAAAATTATGCAGATGCTGGGTTTTTGAAATCAGCTCTATTGATAATCCTAATCTACTGTTTAGAATCCATCCTACAATCTCGTATTAAAAAAAATAGGGAAATTTAGGCAGATGAGTACTTTTGAAAAAGCATAAATTAGCAAATTAAACACCGTTTGCCTGCTTGTATATTAATCAAGTGAGGTTAGATTTACCAAAAATACTATTTACACGATATTTTGGTGTGGAATTTAAACTATTAAATGAGTGTAGCATGCATAAAGAAAAACTGACAACTAAAGAACAGAGTAAGGATCGCAGCTATTTTTCGCGGTTTAATATCTTCAATGCCATCTCATTTGGCTGTCTTGGTGAAAATATTCTCTATCTCTTTGCGCTGGCGCTTGGTAGTCCGGCATATATAATAACGATTCTTGGTTCACTAATGTTTCTCGGTAATATCGGTATGCCGGTCGGTAAAAAAATGATCGGCAGTTATGGCGCTACCGGAACATTATGGCGTGTCTGGGTGATTCGTAACCTCGCCGGCGTGTTGATCGCAACAGCACCATTCAGTGCAAAAATATCTCCAGCATTAGGCATTGCAACTATTCTAATTGGTGCTATGATATTTTATCTATCACGTTCAGCTGGGATTGTAACAACTCAGGCCATCTACCATGAGATAACTACTGCAAAGAATTGTGGGAAATATATTGCATCTATTTTTCAGAATTTCAGTTTGTTTGTACTGCTGACAATGGGCATAATCGTGCTAGTGATGCGTCACTATGCATCTATTAGCACCTATCAGTTCATCTATGTTATTGGTGCAGTCGCTGGTATTATTGGCGCTTGGTCCGTGTCACGCATGATCGAGACCCAAACGCCTAAAATATCCTCACGCCAACCGATTATGGAGGCCTTTAGAAATGTCTGGCAGACTGAAAGACTTAAACGACTCCTGTTTGCCAATTGTGCGGCCTACACTATAGCAGTCATGACTGCCCCAGTCTCTCTACTTGCTCTAAAGAAAATTTATCTGGTATCCGATGAAACTGCCATGATTTTTATTCTCATTCAGATAACTGGAACTATTGCCGTCTCCTATGTTAGTAAAATCATTTCAGCCCATTCCGGGCCACGGCCGCTAGTTTTGCTTTACTACAGTGCTTTAATTATAGTCTGTTTGATGTGGATACTGGCTCCAGTTAAATTCAACTGGCTTTATACCGCCGCCACCTTCTTTCTTGTCGGGCTTGGTGGTATGGGAATCCCACTCTCATTAACTCACTATTTTCAGAATGCCGTTCCGCCTAAACAAAGTGTCGGCATCTCATTAGTTGTTGCTGTGCTCGCCGGATTATGTGCTGGCGCACTAGGCGGCGGTATAAGTACTGCGTTAATCAAAATCATACCATATTTTCATACTGATGCCTATACCATCTACCGCAATTATTTCATCATCAATGGTGGATTTGCACTATTGGGACTGGTCATTATTATGCGACTGAAAAAAATCAAAGACTGGGAGGTTAAACAGGTTATTGGCCTCTTTTTTACTCCGCGTGATATTCGCACCATGATGTTTCTCAACAAAATGAACCGCTCATTGGTTACCCTTGAAAGTGAAAAAGATAAAATAAAAAAACTTGGAATGCTACGTTCAGGGCTGTCTGAACAGGAGTTACTCAATTTTATGGATTCGCCTAAATATGAATTGCGTTACCATGCTATCTGGTCATTGATTAATATTCCACTCAGTGACAACGGCCGGCAACGGCTGACTGATGAATTGACCGATGGACTGTTCTCAACCGCCAATATCGCCGCACATATTATTGGAATAAGAAAAATAACCGAAGCAATACCGGCATTAAAAAAAGCTCTCACTTCTGCCGATATCCGTCTGCAGGGCAATACAATGGTAGCCTTGACCCAACTGAAACAACGCGAAATCTATCCGAAAATTATTGAAATATTCAATACTGCGACTAACCCTCGACTGATTATCAACGGCGCAACCGCTTTAACTAATATTGGTTCAACTGAAGCTATCATTGCCATGGTTAATAAAGCAAATCAAGCAGAACTGCCCCGGCAAGTTCGTCGTGAAATAATCATCGCCATTGCTGAGCTTGGCGAAATAAGTACAGAGTTCTATAAATTCCTGAAACCCGGCGATGAGGACACTAATAATGAACTCGATCTATTTGAAGCCCTGAGTAACAGCTCTACTGAAAACAGCCATTTACCTGAACTGACCAGCCTCTTGGATAAAGAGCAGACTGATTCAGAACTTTTCAAAATCATGGCAGAATGGCTCAACTCGCCGTGTGAGAGTATACCGAAAAAAGTCAAGAAAGAAGATAGCAAAGCAAAGCATAAAAAAACCTTCCTTAATCTTGAGCAACTGGAGGTCGCGACACCGGACTCCAGTAAAAAAGATAGACTATTCACTGCTATAGCTTCATTTTGCACCGCAAAAACAGGAGCAACTAATCGTGAATTGCTAATCTGCCTACTAGCAATATGTTACAAACGGAGTGAGTAGGGGATGTGTATCAATGATAATTTTCATGAATTTTGCCCATAAAATATCTCATTAACTTCACTGTCTTCAGTAATAAAATCATCAGGAATAGTTAATTTACCAGCCAAAAGTCCAAGTTTTCTTTTCCCCGTCGGCTTATGAATAACCATATCTAAAATAGGTAAATTATGCTTGGCAATTACTACTTTCTCGCCATGATAGACCATATCAATTAATTTGGACAGATGGTCTTTGCTTCTGAAACATTCACTATCATCTTAATACCTACTTTTTTCTATTTGAAATATATTTTTATACATTCAACCACGTCAATACTATATGAATAATTATACCATATATGGCAGCAATTCCGAATGAAAAATAGTTCCCAGACTTTCTGTAAAAAATACCACATTATTTTTCTTTGAAAATATTTTATTTCTCCAAGTGGCACTTTTTGCCCAAAAACGTGGTATTTTGTATTATTTTAACTCCAAAATAAAAATTAACATCTCATAAAATATTATCAATAAATATTCATAATTATTCTTTTTTGAGTTGAATTATACCAGTTTGCGGGTTATATTTATTTAGAGCACTGATGCTCTAAATAAACATTAACCAATAGGAGTTTGTCATGAAACAGTCGTCAATAGCAATGTTAAAAAAACAGATCAATACCCGTGTGAATAGGCTCGGGCAAAGTAAAGAGTTCATCGTCGGATCGCTGGTGGAAAGTAAAAGAAAATGTGGTAATAAAAAATGTGCCTGTGCTAATGGCGGAGCATTGCACAGTGCACATATTCTCACCAAACGGGCAAATGGAAAAACTAAAACCATTTATATTCCAGTGAATATGGTCGAAGAGGTCCGTGAATGGTCGCTTGAGTATAAAAATGTCAAAAAACTTATTCATGAAATTGACGAACTCAGCGAAAAGGTTATAGCCGCGACAAAAGAACGCAAAAAAGCTGTAATTCGCTCTGCGCGTGCGGCAAAGGAGATGAAATGAGTAGAAAAAAAACAAATAACACCAGGGCTTAAAGTCAAAGAATTATGTTTGAGTACATTAAATACCACAGTTAAGCATTATTTAATGCGCTTAACCGAAGATTTTCAAAAAATCAATGATTTCCGTCAAGTCAGCA
>JAUZSW010932098.1:0-10003 GCA_034780735.1 Hyalogyrina grasslei
ACGGTTACTTTCTGATTTAGATCTGCGGAGCCGAATGGGCAAGGCTGCCCGCTATCGGATACAGGCAGAATTCAGTATTGAGACCGTTGTCCAGAAGATGGGTTCTATTTATCAGAAATTATGGGTGGAGGCAGAGGCCTAAGATGAGTCTTGCTGTACAAGAATCTATTTCTCATCAACGGGGATTCGGCATCAAGCTGTTTGATATCGGTTTGTTGATTAATCTGCTCTATCTGGCGGTACGAGTGTCGTTTGATGTTCGCCCGGGTGAATCACCATGGAATAACGGCCATGAAATCTGATCGTCTGCATATTGCTATGCTGATTTGGAGCTACTGGCCTGGCCACGAGGGCGGTGCGGAACGCCAGTGTCGCAATGTGATTCCACATTTATTGGCACAGGGAGATATAGAAATTGTGGTCTGGACCGCTTGGACCCGATGGGGCCATCTGCGGAGGGAATCGCGGGACGACCATGAGATTGTGCGGTTGGGTGGAGTGGTTCCTTTTCTGATGGCCATTCGTCGTGGATTGGATAGGTTGTGGGCTTGGTTTTGGCACGGGGCGGATGGGAGAGCAGAAACTCGTATCCGAGCCCGCCGTCGAGAATCTCTTTCATTTTGGCTGGGTCTGCCACTCACATATATGGCTCGCATATCGTTTCTGCTGGGGCTTTGGCTGTGGCTCCGCAAGCGGGAACATCGCCCCGACGTAATCCACGTGCATGAGTCCTCCTGGCTGGCTGGCGCTACGGCATTTCTTGCTCGCCGCTATGGCATTTCAGTTCTAGCCAAGACGGCGATCTATCCGGCATGGGATGTGCTTGGTTATGATGTGCCCCTGCGTTATATCCTTTCACGGGCACGGAGGGACTGTTGGTTTGTAGCCTTAACCCCTTATCTGGAGGATAACCTGTTGTCCAACGGAGTCCTACCGGAGAGGATATTTATGGTGCCCAATGGTGTCGAGATACCAAAACAAAATAGAGCTTCTCTCCCTTCCAAAGATGTTCTTTTCGTGGCAAATTTCTCCCAGGGTGTAGAACAAAAGGCGTTTGACGTATTGCTAAATGCCTGGAGGATTGTGGCTTCAGAAGACCCATTGGCCCGGTTACTCATGCTGGGTGCCGGAAATTTGACACCGTGGAAAAATATGGTTGGAGGAATGCACTTGGAATCTTCGGTTCGATTCATAGGATGGGTGCCAAATCCTTCTGAATACTATTGCCATTCCGCCCTTTTTGTTTTGCCCTCCCGTTCGGAAGGAATTTCAAACGCCTTGCTGGAAGCTCAAAGCTGGGGCATGGCCTGCGTGGTGTCAGATATTCCTGGGAATTGTGCAGTTGTTAAGGATGGATTCAACGGGCTTGTGGTTCCTGTGGTAGACGAGCAGGCGCTGGCGCAAGCCATCCTGAAGTTGTTAACAGACTGCCCGCTGCGCGAGAAGTTGGGCACCCATGCGCGAGAACGCATGACTTCTCAATTTTCGCTTGATGGCGTTGCAAGGCAACTTCTCGAAATTTATGAAGAATTGGCTCAACTACCATCGGGAACAAGCCGGGGGCAGTCGGTATGACGCGGATTCTTTTCCTTTGGGATGCAGAGGCCTTTGGCGGGCACGATGTGACAGCTTTAGTTGCCTTAGAGCACTTGGTTTCATTTTCAAACCTTTCTGTCGGGGCTTTGCACACAGGGCGTAATGCCCGGTTGACTGAAGAGTTGGATAGAATTGCCCTCCATAGCGGTCGGTTGGAGGTAATTTGCGTAAAGGCATCTCCTTGTATGTCTGAATCCTTCGACGGATTGTTTCGTGGACAACGCACGCGCTCCCTGAAGGAAGCCATAGACCGATGGAGACCTGATTGGGCGGTCAATGTGCAGGGCTTCATAACTCTCGGACTATGCGCATTGGCTGCTTGCCGTTCATTACATATTCCGGTGGTATCCTATGTGCCGATGACTCACCGGGTCTGGACACTTCATCCATCGCCAATTTCTCTGGTACAGGATCTTTTTAACAGATTCTGGTACTCGGTACCCACCTCGTTCATCACCACCAGCAATAGGATGAAGAAAATATTGATTCAAGAGCACAAGATTCCTGCGGAACATGTGGCGATTGTGGAATACGGTCCGGATATCTCACAGACATTTGCAGGTGACAGGGCCACGGCCCGTACTCAATTTGGATTTTCCAACAGTTATATTGTGGGCGTGGTTGGACGGGTGGAATTTGGGCAGAAACGGCAAGATTTCCTGATTCGCGCCGTGGCTCGGTATCGTGAAGCCCTTTGTGGATATCGGTTCATCATCGTCGGCGATGGGTCCGATCTATCCGCTGCGGTGCATTTAGTCAAGAAGCTTGGAGTTGGGGATTGGATTCAGTTCATGGCTTGGCAGAAGGACCCATCCCTTTTGTATGCTTCACTGGATGCCTTGCTGATTCCTTCGCGCTATGAAGGGGTGCCTTTGGTCATGCTGGAGGCCATGTTTTACAGAATTCCGGTTTTGGCCTCTGATGTTGACGGTATGGCGGATGTATTGCCAAAGGAGTGTCTATTTCATTCGGGAGATGCTGAAGAGATGGTAGAAAAGCTGACTTCTCTTCCTGGGCGGGTGACCTCCGAATTGCTGAATCAACTTTCAAATCTTATCACGAAGCGTTTCAATGCCAAAATATTTGCGGAGCACTTTTCTCAAGAAATATTTCGTCTGATTAAATCAGATAAATAATAAGATATGAGCGAACTAAAATCTATTTTTCTATTGCCTTACTGCCCACTGCCTATAGATACGGGTGCGAAGGCCGAAATGTGGAAATTTCTGAATATATTAAAAGAGTTGGGTCCATGCCAACTGGTTGCCGCCCGTCATCGACCGGTAGGGATGGGCTGGACTCCCAAGTATGAGCATGAAATACGAGCGCGAGGATTTGAAATCTATTTTAGAGAAGATCATAACCGTTTCAATGGATGGCAGGCTTTGGGATATCTCTATGGTCTAGTCTGCAAGGGGCTTGGCTTGAGCCGTGCCTTTGGCCATTCCAATCCGTATCATCGCTACGCCTTTCCTTCTGCATGGTGGTACTCTTTGACAAAAGAGGTTGATCTTGCCGTCATCAATTATAGTTATTGGGCATATCTGCCCTGTGCTTGTCCCAAGGTCGTGGTTCTGCATGACCTGATTTCGGAGATCGCATGGGAAGGTTCAAAACGGGAATCCATTGATCTCAAATCAACAGATTTGGTGGTTGCCATTTCTAGGGATGAGGAGATGTTATTGAACCATCGAGGTATACCCAAAACAGGTTGGAGTCCGCCGTTGGTTCCTCGAATAGAGTTGCAGCAGAACTCCTCCGCCGGCCTGGTTGGGTCTGGAAACGATATGAATATTGAGGGGTTGCGGTGGCTGGAAAGGGGCACTAATACCTCCACTATGTCCGTGCGCGTATATGGCGGTATTTCCAATCATATTCGTTCCCAAGCGCTAATCCCCATTGGACACTATGAGGACCCGGCGCAGCCCTACAAAGATTGTGGAATCATGCTTATGACAACGGCGCTTGGCACGGGAGTGCAGATTAAGGGAATTGAGGCATTGGCGGCGGGGCGTGCTATTGTGGCTCGTCGCGGTGCTATGCGTGGAATTCCTTCAGGAAACGGTGCATGGATTGAGGTGGATACGTCGGAGGAAATGTGGAAGGAAGTGCGGCGATTACAGGTGAATGACGATGCCCGGTGTCGGCAGATGGCGAGTGCAAAAGAATATTATCACACTCATCTGGATTCTAATAGGATACGTGCTGAATTGCGTGATATGTTGCTAAAAATCGTTCGGGCTGATTGCTGAAGAGAGAAAACCTTGTGATCGAACCGTTAAAATTCTGGCGGAGCGATAATGGGATACTGACTGCCTGCTATCTGAGTTGGCTTGTCCTCGGTCTTTTGCCTGCTATATTTTTCTTTCGGTTTTTCTTTGCGGATGGGGCCTTTTTCTTTTTGCAGATTTTGGAGGGGCGGTCTGTATTCTTTCCGGCGGAGGGCCGGGCGGCAACCTATATTCTGACCCAGTGGCCAGCGCCCATGATGATTGCGGCGGGGTGCCGGGATATTCAGTGGCTGGCCTGGTTCTTTGTAGCGGGTCTGATACTCATGCCTGCACTCATTCATGGCACAGCCATCTCACTTCTGTTGAGGAGGAAATTAAAACTGCAGGCGGTGGTATATATCATGATGCTGTGGCTTCTGATGGGCTATGGCGGATTGTGTATTGTTACGGATTCCCACACGCCGACTGCGATATTTTTGCTGGCAGTGGTATTGGCGGTGTCCTCCGTTCCCGAACGAATTGGCCCTTGGCTGGCATTGGCTGTGGTTGGGGGGCTTTCCTTCGAGCTATATGAATTTTTGGCCTTCTATTCAGTCGGTTTGTTGGCTCTGCTGGTGTGGCGCTTGTGCCCGCACTGTCCGGGCCTGTCCGCCCGGGTCCGGATCGCCAGTGCCGGAACGCTGTGTATTTTTGCGGCAAGCGGAGCGATAAACGCTTGGCGACTGTTGCATTCCTCTGGCAATCCCAATCAGGCCAGCCTGCTCCAGATGTTATACGGGACAACTTTCCCCGTCTATCTGGCCCTCGTTAGTGTCTGGTTTTTCGGGGTTTGCGCACACTTTTGGCTGGAAGTGAGATTTCAAAGACAGCCATTGCCTCGAATTATTCCTTCGGGTCGTTCACGGCTTTGGATGCTGGGCATTTCGTTCGCACTCCTGATGACGCTGTGTGTGATTCAGCATCATACAATGGTTCGTTACAGTTATCCGTTCAGAACGCTCAACCTGATCCTTCCTCTGATATATGTTGGTTGGCTTCTAGTGGGAATGGGGCACGGGTCGCCGACTCGGATCCCTATCGGTGGGCGAAGGCTTCTAATTCTGATGACCATTTGTTTGGTGGCAAGCGAAATCTGGATGACGGTGGGCTGGCGGGAGTATCATGCTTGGGCAGGGGATGTTGTACACGATGAGGGGGAATCAATCTATGTGGAGCATTCTCCCTCAATATCTATGGCTCAAGTGTGGATTTATCCGTGGTCACATTCAGCCCATAGTTTTCTCGAACAAGCCATTCGGTCCGGAAGCGTGAATGGTGTTGCATATGATCCCAATGCCGGTTGGGATCCCTATGGTCCTGGTCATATCGGATCACTTCGATTAATTGCCGCAACATATGGAATAGAATGGGAATATAGAAATCTTCTTATTCAATAATGTGTATTGTGGGGAGAACTCCACACATATATTTTTCAAAGATTTTTACAGTTGCCTGATCTCTCGGATCGCAGGTAATATTTTTTTGTGAGTATATTGTCTTTTGGAATCCTATTTTTCACCGCTTGGTGTGTGACCTCATTGTGTGCGCATTGCATGAAGGGGGTAATGAAAAGCCCTTGGATATGGATAGCATTAATTGCGGCGGCAGTATTAATGCTGCGTCCTCATGGGGATACCTTCACGGCGCTGGACCATTCGGGATACCGGCTGATGGCGTACGCATTTTCTGAGGGTCGTGGCGCAAACGATATGGATCGAATGTTACTGGAGATTCCGGAAGAAGCACGTCAGGAATGTACCTTGTTGCCGCGCACACGGGAGCGGAACACACGCGACAGATCATTCCTGTTACATTCGGATAAGACAGGGAAAACAGAGCCTTTCTTCTATCCGGTCTTATCTATGGGAGCGGCTTCTTTGCAAAATCTATGGCCTTGGGGGGGGATGGATTTGTTTGTTCCATTAATTGGACTGGCATTTGTATGGGCGTTGCTGGCAGTTGGATTCCGGGTGGGTGGAGGCATTGGGCTTTGTCTCGCAGCGGCGCTGTTTCTCGGGACTCCGTTGCCGGCGATGCTATTACGTGGATTCTATGCAGAGGTTTGTGGTGCGGCACTAATTGCACTGGCGGCATTGCATTGGCTGGCGCAGCCGAAAGGAAAGCCCATATCATTGGCAGCCTATGCAGCATTGGGGCTGGCTCCGGCGTTCCATCCGATTCTTGCTGTGCTTTCACTGCCGCTGTTGGTGGCTTTGGTAGCGACCTGGCAGGAATCCAAAAAGCGCCTACTGGTTGGACTTACACTGTTTTCGGTGGGAGTGGGTTTGCTGTTATGGGTGACGGCAAGAATTTGTGCGCCGTATGGAAGTATTCGCTGGGAGAATCTGCTGTATAATTTCAGGGCAAGCCAATCTCATCAGGTCGCATATGTGTTTATTTTTGGATTTGGGTTGGTCTTGATCGGACTTCTGCTATGGCGCCTAATGAATCCATCGGCATTCAAGCGCGGCCTGAATGGACTGCATCCAGGTGCGCGCAGTTGGCTGCTAGCGGGGTTGATACCGCTGCTGCTGGCATTATCGATGTGGAGGGAGTCTCCGCGCGTAATAATGGGGCTGACTGAGTTGTGGTCTGGCATCGGTTGGCCATTTGCAGCATTGGTGTTGGCATGTATGCTGATTTTACTACTCTCGTCTGCTTCTGGACGCGCACGGTATATTTTCGGTGTATCGCTGGTGGTATTGCCCGTATTTGCTTATCTTAAAGGAGCGGAGCAAATGGGGATGTGGAGCCAGCGTCGTCTGGCACCCTATATTCTATTAATGATTCCGGCGCTTTTGATTCCTGCTGCTGGCTGGATGTATAATCGATGGAGAGGCAATCGAGTTGGAATGGCCTTGGCTGGAGTGGGAGTGTTGCTTTTGGGCGGAAGCAATTTGTATCGTTGGCCCGCACCCTATTGGGTTCAACAGGAGGCAGGGGGCCTGACTCAAGTCATAAAATTAAAGGAAATGATGGGGAATCGCCTTATATTCTTTGATTATTTGCCAGACAGCTTCCCCTTTGCCGTAGATGGGAAGACACGTGTGGCGGGATGGAGTGATCGGGCAAAGGCTTCAAAGTGGGGAATCATAGTGCAATGGTTAGAAAAAATGGCCCAGACAGAAGAGGTTTGGTTTGTTTCTTCCTATTCCTCCTCCGGTATGGAAGAGGGCATTCAATTTATACCTATATTTGTCGAAAATATTGAGCTGGATCGGATACATAGCAAGCAGGCTTTACCCGCCATCCAAAAATCGACTGAGAGAAGATTGGAATTTCTCCGCATTGAACCGGCAGGGCAGGAGCCGCTGCATCTGCATAAGATTTTTGATGGCGGCCCGTTGGCCTTGCGTGGAAATTGGGGCATGACCCGGCCTATGATATTTCAGGATGGTCGACGGGTTCAAGGACAATGGAGCCGAGAGGGGAGTGGTGTGGTGGGGCCGGTGCCGTATACGGGTGGAGGCATCAGAGTGACGATAATTGCTTCTTCTGGTCAACTGAAATCCCAGCGATTAAAGATCATTCCCCCATGGGGGGAGGCAGATGCTGTGTGGATGGAGATTATGCCCCAAATGGATGAATATTCTATACACTTGGATTCTCCAGCAAAAGGGATGGGAAGGCGGACTGGTATCTATCGGTTTTTTGTGGAAGAGCCTTATGATCCTACCCAAGACGGATACGGTGGATATGCATCAGATTTGGGTATTTTGATTCATAGTATACAGATGGAAGAAGAGTGATCCGTTGAAGTGCCTGCGTCTTTTCCTTTTCAAGAGTGGAGGGGCGTAGTAGCCTCGGAAGCGTATGAATAAGGCATTTCCCTCGATAAGTGAGCCCATCTTGAATCATCTGCTTCTGTTGATTCCAGCCTTCAATGAAGAGGCCTCCCTAGGGGGATTATTGACTGAAATCAGGGCCACCTTTCCGATGGTGCAGATTTTGGTGGTTAGTGATGGTTCGAAAGATCAGACCGTTGCCGTGGCGCGTTCTTTTGATGCCAAAGTGTTGGATTTGCCTCATAATATGGGGGTTGGCGGTGCTGTACAGGCGGGGTTTCAGTTTGCAGTCTTTCATGGGTTCAGCTATGTGCTACGCTTAGATGCTGATGGCCAGCATCCTCCCCATGAGGCAAAGAAGTTGATCGCTAAAATGCTGGAAAGTGGAGCGGATTTAGTCGTGGGTAGCCGTTTTGGTATGACCAAAGAATGTGTGAGCTCCAGATTCCGTTATGCCGGTATTCGTACATTGGCCTTATTTTTAAGCCTCATCTGTCGATCACGGATATTGGATCCGACCTCTGGATTCTGGTTGGTAAGCCGTCCTTTGCTGGATTATTTTGCTTACTATTATCCAACGGACTATCCTGAGCCCGAGGCATTGGCGCTGTTGAGGCGTCAAGGATACGCCTTTGCAGAAGTTCCTGTCATATTTCGCGAACGGTATGCCGGACAGTCATCCATTGGATTTGTGGATGCGCTTTACTATATGGTCAAGGTGGGGCTGGCTTTGTTGGTTGACCGCGTACGCGGAGTCAATCCACGCTTTGCCAAGGGACGCTTGAGGGGTGGGCAAGAATGAACTTGAAAGAAATGACAGATGCCTTCTTGTTCTGGGTGTCGCAGTGGGTGGGCGTAACGCTGCCATTGATTGCCATCCTGGTGGTGGGGCTAGTCATGTGCATTGCTGCCGTCACAGCCTTGTGGACTCGTCGAATTCGGATGGTTCCCGCCCTTCTCTCTCTATTTGGCGGTGCATTTCTAGTGATGATTAGCTTGGATATGCGTATCTTGCATTGGCTAGTTTCGACGACTTATCTAATCCGAATTCGTCTGCTTATGGGGCTATTAAGCATTTTAGTTATCGGTGTGACATTTGAGGCGCTTCGCCGATCTCGGCTTCGGGAACGCTATGCTATCCTATGGCTGTTTACGGGCGGAGTCATGCTTTTATGTACATTCTTCCCCGCTATTTTAGATTTTTTGACCGCATTGCTGGGCATGCAGTATGTGACAGCCGTTGGCGTGGTGATGTTCATATTTTTTCTTATGGTACTCTTCCATATGTCCTTGGCTCTTTCGAATATTCAGGGGGATGAAACGGCTACGGCGCAACGATGCGCCTTGCTGGAAGCCAGAATTGAAAAACTTGCCATCGAAGTAAAGGATCTCCGTGGAGATGAAATCTCACAATTCTCCGATCAGGAACCAGCAAGGGTTGTTCCCCTTCTGGAAACTGTGAAGAATAGTCGCACTACGGGATCGCGGACATTGCGAGGTTTTGTGGTAGGCGTTCCTGTATTAATTCTGATTGCCACAGTGGCAGTGCTTTGGTCAGGCCTACGAGCTCCACAGGCCATGGTGGGAGATGAGGTCACACATTACTACATGCTGGTTCATCAAGCAGAAGTACTGCCGGAAGCCACTTTTCAATCACATATTCCTACGGGATGGGATGTGACGGAAGTCCGTCGATATCCCCATACAAATCTTTGGCATTATGCGGGAGCTTGGCTGTATCGGATCATTCCCTCTTTCACTCTTATTCAGATATATCAGGCCGCATTTTTGATGCAGTTACTGGTGGCTGGGTTCTTCCTGATCCGCCGCCAGAAGAATGCAACCACACCTGCCATTTTGTTGTATTTGCTGCTCCTGGCCTCTTTGCCGATCACTCTTATTTTTTCAATGACATTTTATCAGGATGTCCCCGTGACCGCGCAGATCATGACCGCTTTCTGCCTGCTGGATCGCCGTCGCTGGGCTTGGGCAACTATTTTTATGATGTTGGCTCTTGGCATCAAGGAAACTGCGATTTTCTTTTTACCTGCATTCTTTCTTATTCTACTTATTCAGCGAGTGAATTTGGCGCGGACGGCACCGTCTCTTTTAAATCGCATTGTAAAGGTTGCGCTTCCTTTGGGCATCTCTTGCCTCCTGTTGTGGACTCCTATGCATATATCGGATCAGCTGCTTCAGCAGTATGGCGGATATTATCCTTTTCAGCAGATGAACTCTTTTGTCAAGAAGGCGAGGGAAACATACTCTCCTTCTCATCGACCCCATGAGGCATCGACAGAAAAGATGGGCAATGCGGAAGTTAGTTCCCATCCGATTTCCTCATATGAGGCT
>JAUZSW010943208.1:0-41292 GCA_034780735.1 Hyalogyrina grasslei
CGGCTAGTGGTCAGACCCCTGTCCGGGTTTGCTTCCCGCTAGGGGTCAGACCCCTGTCCCGGTTTGCGTCCCGCCAACAACCGGTCGCGGCCTCAGAGGCCGCGACCGGTTGCCGTGGCGTTAGTGAGCGAACGGCGTGTGCTACAATGTTGGTAGCGAGGTGATCATGTCTGCATCCATTCCTATGCCGGGTACCCCGGTGCGCGGCTCGTCTAGCGGTGCCCCCATAATGGCCCTATTCGACCTGCTCGGCCGGGCCTGGGGGATGGGCATCGTCTGGCAGCTGGCCGACGGGCCGTACACCTTCCGGGAGTTGCAGGCCGCCTGCGACGGGGTCTCACCCACACTGCTCAATCGCCGGCTAAAGGAGCTTCAGACCACCGGCCTGGCCGAGCGTTGCGACGACGGATACCGGCTCACTGCTCTGGGCCGGGGACTGTTCGACCTGCTGGTTCCGATGGGGGCCTGGTCCAAGCACTGGGCCGCCGTCATCGCCGACTAATCCACAACCTGTCGCGGCCTCAGAGGACGCGACAGGTGGAGGCCCACCCCGGCGAGCACCAGCGGCGCCCCGAGCCAGACCTGGTCGGTCGGCGGCTCGGCCAGCACCAGCCACGCCAGCAGCCCGGCCACGATCGGCTCGAGCAATAGCGACATCGAGACGGTGAGCGAGCCCAGGGAGGCGAGGAGGCGATTGAGCAGGGTGTGTCCGAGGATCTGGGGCCCCAGGATCATGGCCCCGACAGCCAGCCAGGTCTTGGTTGAGTAGCCCCCGGTGAGGCCCCAGTCGGTGCCCCCAACCAGCATGGCCACCGCCAGCAGGGAGGCCGCCACCCCGTAGGTCAGGGCGGAGTAGAGCCAGTTGTCCAGCTCCCGGGTCAGAGTCTCGCACAACAGCAGGTAGACGGCAACCGCCAACCCGCCCGCCAGGGCCAGGGCGTCACCCGCCAGCTCGGGCCCGGACAGGCCTACGTCGCCTCCGGCAATCACGGCCACCCCGGCGGTGGCCAACCCCAGAGCCAGCAGGGTCCGCGACCCGAGCCGATGCCCGCCCAGTGTCCGGATCAGGGCGATGAACAGGGGGGCGGTCGTGACGAGGACGGTCGACGCGGCCACCGTGGTGCGCTCGAGCGACGCCAACCAGAGCCAGAAGTGGGCGGCCAGGGCTAACCCGGCGGCCCCGATACGTGTGGCCTGGGTCCGACTGATCGGGCTCCGGGCTCGCCAGGCCGGGACGGTGAGCAGCACCGCCCCGCCCCCGGTACGCCAGAACGAGACGGTCAGGGCGCTGGCGTCGGCCAAACGGATCAGGATTGCCGCCGAGGCTACGGCCGCGAGGGCCACGGCCAGTAGGACGTACTGCGACGATTTGCGGCTGGCGGCGGGCGCAGTCAACGGGAGCGTCTACTCGAGGGCCGAGTAGGCCGACGACGCCCCGTCACCCGCCTCCCCCTCGGCGGATCGGACCTCCTCGGCACACTCACCCAGGTCGCTAATCCAGCGGTCGACGACGGCGACGTTGCCAGCGCTAACCGTGTGGTGGATGGACGGGGGCGGGGTCTGCCGGTCGGCGTGCCAGCCCCGAGCGGCCAGGGCATCGCCGAGCCGGTAGACGTCGAGGGGCTCATCCGATGAGGCGTCCGACGCCATGGCAATCAGGTGGTATTCGCCGCGCCCCATCACCTCGATCCCGTCGATTGACCCGATGGCCGAGCGCATCTTGTCGGCCGCCCCGAGCATGGATTCGGTCAGGGCCAGATAGCCGTCGAGGCCGAGGTGACTGATGACGGCCCAGGCGGCAGCAAGCGGCGAACCCGAGCGGGAGCCCTGGATGTTGGGCGAGGCGTAGAACCCACCCAGCCACTGGTCGAAAATGAAGATCTGGTACTTGCGGTAGTCGGAGTGGCGATAGGAGATGGTGGAGGCGCCCTTGGGGGAGTAGCCGAGCTTGTGGACGTCGGCCGAGATGGAGGTGACCCCTTCGACCCGGAAATCCCACGGCGGCACGGGGCGTCCGAGGCGCTCGATGAAGGGGAGCACGAAGCCGCCCATGCAGGCATCCACGTGGCAGTTGGCGTCGACGGTGGCGGCCAGGGCGGCGATCTCAGGAATCGGATCGACGACGCCCTGCGGATACTGGGGAGCCGAGCCGACCATCAGCACGGTCCGGTCGGTGACCGCCGCCGCCATGGCGTCGATGTCGGCGGTCCAGTCGTCGAGAACCGGGGTCTGGATCATCTCGATCTCGAAGTCGTGGGCGGCCTTGTGGAAGGCGGCGTGGCCGCTCTCGGGCACGATCATCTGGGGCCGGTCGATCCCCTTCTCCGCCCGCGCTCGATCCTTGGCCGCCTTGACGGCGCAGAGGATGGATTCGGTGCCTCCCGAGGTCATGAATCCGGCCCCGTCGGTTGGGGCGTTGAGCAGGTTGAGGGTCCAATCGACTACCTCGGATTGGATGTGGCCGAGCGACGGGAACGCGATCGGGTTGAGGGCGTTCTCGTGGAGGTACATCATGGCGGCGGCCTCGGCCACGCGGTGAACCTCGGCCCCCCCGTCGAAGACCAGCCCGAAGGTGCGACCGTCGGCCCATGCCACGTCGTCGGTGCGCTTGGCCCTCAGCTCGTCGATCACCTCATCGAAACTCCGGCCAGCGGGTACGTCACGGAACTTATCAGTCATCGCCCGAACCTATCCCATGGAGCGGCCTGGGTGCGAGACGGGCGGTACCGGCGATGGGGGGATTGGTCACAACGACCCAGAGTTGATTGGAACGACCCAGTGACATTCCGGCCCCCAATCCGGCAGAATAGACGGGTGAAACCAATCCTTCTAGTGATGGCCGCCGGGCTCGGTTCCCGATTCGGTGGCGTAAAGCAGCTGGCCCAGGTGGGCCCCAACGGCGAGACGATCCTCGACTTCAGTATCGCCGACGCCCGGGCCTCCGGGTTCGGCCCGGTGGTCATGGTTGTCCGCTCCGACATTGAGGACTATGTGCGGGCGGCCGTCGAGGCCCGCCACGGCGATATAGACGTCACCTACGTCTGCCAGGACACCTTCGGCCCGTCGCGGGCCAAGCCCTGGGGCACCCTGCACGCCGTCCTGACCGCCGCCGGGGCGGTCGATCGTCCCTTCGCCGTGATCAACGCGGACGACTACTACGGCCCCTCGTCGTTCGCCATTGCCGCCGAGGCTCTCGCCGAGATAGGGCCGGGCCAGGCCAGCCTGATCACGTTCGAATTGGCCAAGACGGTGCCCCCGGTCGGGGCTGTGTCGCGAGGCCTCGTGGAGGTGGTCGACGGCCTGGTGACCGGCATAACCGAGACCCACGACTGCCAGCTACTCGAAGGCGGCGTGCTCATGGCCGGTGGCGTCGAGGTGTCCCACGACGCCCAGTGTTCCATGAACCTGTGGTGCTTCGATGGGTCGGTAATGTCCGACTTCACCGACCGGTGGGATGCCTTCTACGCGGCCAACGCGGACGATCCTAAGTCCGAGGCCCAGCTCCCCACTGAGATTGGCGTTCTGATGGATTCCGGACGGATGATCGTGCGGACGGCCGCCTCGACCGAGACCTGGATCGGCATCACCAATCCGGATGATCTCGAGCTGGCCCGCTCGGTGCTGGCAGAACGTTAGACGATGCTCGGGGGGAGAGCAGTTGTTGCCGCAGCGGTGTTGATGATCGTGGCTTCGTGTAGTGGGGGGTCGAGCGACTCGGGGGGAAACGATCCGACCGCCTCGACCACCACCCCGCCGATTACCAACGAGCGCCCGGCGACGATCTCTGACATCAGCGACGGTTCGGGGGCGTACGAGATCGCGACCCACTCGGCTGGCGTCCCGCCGATGCTCCCGCTGGTTGCCCCCGCTCCCGTAGGTTCCGTCGAGCAGCACTGGGTAACGGTGCGGCACTCGGATTCACAGGGTCGCTCGCAGGAGGTATCCGCCAAGGCCCAGGTCGAGGTGATCAACTCCATCGCCAACGGGGACGGCACCTGGCTCCGCTACACCCTCGGAGTGCCGCGCTCGCTGGATGCCGACTCCGCCGATCAGGCGGACTTGGCCAGCGGGCTGGCGCTGATGGAAGGCGTCATGTCGAACTTCTGGTTGGACCAGAACCGGGTGGGCGTCTCGCGCACGATCGATGCCCTACCGGTCAAGCTGTCGAGCCTTCATCGTGACCTGGCCCTGGATCTGTTGGAGGCGCCGCTGACTCTGGCCCTGCCGATTCCCAACGGGCCGCTGGGGGCGGGAGCCACCTGGTCGGGTCGCACTCGTGACGCCAGTGCCTTTGCTCTCGAATACGAGGGCGAGATTCTGACCAACGACGAGTCGGGGTTCACTCTGCGGATCGTGGTGGCCGTCGATCTCGACGACGGGCGGACGCTGGCTGGGGTCCTGGAGATAGGCGGCCGACCGGGCACCGTGCTGCCAGCCCGCTCGACGCTGACGGTGGATCTGTCCGACGGGGCGCAGACCGTTATCGACATGGAGTGCATCGAGAGCTGCTAGGACTTCGCCGAGATCCGTCCCGAACGCCCCGAACGCCCGAACGCTCCGAACGCTCCGTTAACCGCGCATGGGGTCAGACCCCTTGCGCGGTTAACGGGGCGCAACGAGCCGGTCGACCTACTAGAGGGCGGAGCGGCTACGAGTTGTCCCTGGATCGGTTCCTTAGGGCTGGCCGGTCGCTGCTTCCCCGGCGTATATGGTCTGGGTGTACACCGCGGCGAACTTGCCAGCACCAGTCTGTCGTTCGAACATCGCCGAGAGCAGATCACCCGTCGCCGGATCGTAGGTGGCCGTCCTTGTCTCCTCCACGTAGAGGAGGATGAAATTGTCTTTGGCGTAGTCGCTGCCTAGTCGCTCTGTCACGGCTGCTACCGCGATGCGCTCAAAATCGCCCTCCAATTGGCGGTGATGTAGCTCTATCTCGACGAGCCCGTTGTCCCCAGATCCCGTGGTGGCAAGCAACTCGACCTCAGCTGGAAATGGCTCACCGTCGAGCTGGTTGGGCAGCGTGTCGGTAACCGTGACGGTCTCGCCGGGGGCAAAGCAGCCACCCGAGAAGTAGTGATAGGAGTCGATCGTATGGGCGAGCCAGTATTGCAGTTGGGCCCGGTCGAGCGCACTAAACAGCTGACTCATCTTCCTAGATTGGGACCCAGCTTGATCGGCCATGGCACCAAGGACCAGCGTTGTCCAGTCGGATAGGGCGAGAGGATTGGTGATCCGGACAAAGCGACCGGTCGGGTCCACTTCGTAGAGGATAGACGGGAATCCCTCTCCTCCATCCAGTTCCTTGAGGTCGATGTCCTCGGGTAGGTCCAGGAGGACCGAGATCTCCTGATCCCACTCCATCATCCAGCCCCCATCCGGCGTTGTTTCCAGAACGGTTAGTGTGACCGGGGTCTTACCATCGAGAGTATCCGTAGCGGTGCCCCGAGGGGTCTCCTGGTGAAACTCGAAGGTCAGGTGGTGGACATCACCCACCGTCCACGGCAGCTCGATCCAAACGGGCTCGATGCCATCTCCCGCGTCCTCGCACGGCTGGCCAGCGGCAGGTCGAGACATCAGAACGGATACGGGATCCAGATTCGGTGGGACAGTGGCGCTAGTTGTCTCGGACCCAGCCGTGTCTTGTGAGCTAGGGGGGACCGTTTCGGTCGAGGTCGGAGGGACCGTTTTGGGTGAGCTTGAAGGGGCCGCTTCTGAGGTGGCTTCCTCAACTGCTGTGGCCGGGGAGGTTTCCTGCCCACCACCGCTGGGGCCACAGGCGGCCAACACCAGAAGGCCGGAAGCGAGCAATGCCTGGACTGTTCCCATGGTAGTTGTATCGGCCTCGGAAGCCCAAGCGTTAGAGACCAATCACCGCACCTGTTACCTCTCAGAGGGTGCCCCTAGAGGGCGGAGCGGCGGAGCTTGCCCAGGGCGGTGCGGGGGAGAGCGTCTGTGACCCGGATCTCGGTCGGGGCGTACCAGACGGGGAGCACGGCCTTGACCGCCTCGCGCGCCTCCCCCAGACCTGGTGCTCCGGCCCCGTCGGCCGCCACCACCAGGGCCACCACCCTCTGTCCCCACTCGGGGTCTGCCACGCCCACGACCGCCGCCTCGGCCACCCCGTCCAGACCGGCGAGCACCGCTTCGACCCGGCTCGGCCAGACCTTCTCGCCACCGGTCACGATCACCTCGGCCCGTCGGCCCTCCACCATCACGCGGCCGTCTGCGTCGATCGAGCCGATGTCGCCGGTGACAAACCATCCGTTCGTCTTGGGATCGTGGTCGCCGTCGGCGTCGCGGTAGGCCCTCAGCAGCATCTCTCCGCGCAGCCGGATCTCGCCGGCCTCGTCGACGGCGAATTCGACCCCGTCCAACGGCGTGCGCTCGTAGACAATCCCCGAGCCGGTCTCGGTCATCCCGTAGGTGGCGATCACGTTGGACGGACGCTGCGCCGGGGGTGCGGCGCCCCCGATCAGTATGGCCTCGAAGCGGGAGGTGTCGACCTGGCTCAGCGCTCTCGTTACCAGCGAAACGTGGGTCACGCCCCCGGCCGCGGCGGCCGCTACTCGATCCGGGTCAAACCGTTTGTGAACCACCAACCCGGCCCCGGTGTGGAGCGCCCGCGTCACCACCGACAGTCCGCCGACGTGGGCGAGGGGGAGGCAGGCCAGCCAGACGTGGCGGCCCGGATCCACCCCGAGGCGGGCGCTGGTGGCCTCGGCGGAAGCGGCGACGGCGGCGTGGGTCAGGATGACCCCCTTGGGGTGCCCGGTGGTTCCCGACGTCGCCATGACCAGGGCGTCGCCGGGCTCCATCGCCCGACCTCCCGGCAGCGAGCGGCGTTCCCCGTCGGCCTCGATGACGGCGGACGGGGCGATGGTGGCCATAACCGAGGAGCGTTCGGCCGCGGGTAGCCGGGGGTCAAGAGGGAAGGCGGCGTCGCCCGACGCCCAGACCCGCTGCAAAGCGTCGACGAAGGCGGGACCCCCCGAGATAGCGAGTGCGACAAGTGCGGCCATGGCGGACAGCCTAATGAGTTGCCGCCAATATTGGCCCCGGTCCCCTAAGGTTGAGGGATGCGCAAGGTTTGGATTGACGGAATAATCAGGCCCATCTCCGAGGCGACGGTATCGACGCTGTCGCACGCCGTCCAGCGGGGCACCACGGTCTTCGACACCGCCCTCGTTGTGTACCCGGAGCGCTACCCCCTGGGCGCCGTTGTCGGCCTGAGCGAACACGTGGAGCGATTCTTTGGCTCCATGGAATCGATGCTGATGGAGCCAGCCGTTGGTCCGGACGACATCTCACTCGCCGTCGCTCATACCGTGGCCGCCAACCCCGGCAGCACCAGCGTCAAGATGATCGCCGCCTGGACCGAGTCTCCCCTCGGTACCGTCCCCGTCTCCACCGTCCCCGAGATCACGATCACCGCCCTGGCCCCCGCCGACTACGATGGTCCCCACCACTACGCGGAGCCCGCCCCCCTCAAGCTGGCGATCTCGCCCGGCCCGAAGATCCACCCCAACATCCTGCCCCCATCGCTCAAGGTGGCCGCCGCGTACACCCTGTCGATCCGCCAGAAGCTGATGGCCCGGCGTGATGGCTTCGACGACATCATCTCTCGCACCAACGACGGGGATCTGGCCGAAGCCACGAGTCAGAGCGTGTTCGTGGTGAGCGGTGGGACACTGCTGATTCCGGGCACCGATGTGGTCCTGGACGGAGTAAGCCGGCGCATGGTGCTCGACCTGGCCGACCATCTCGGCATCCCCAATCGGGTGGGCGTGGTCGCCTGGGACGAGGTGCTCGGGGCGTCCGAAGCCTTCGCCAGTTCCACCAATCGCCCCGTCTGGCCCATCGAGCGGATCGGCGACACCCATTTCGACACGGATGGCCCCGTCACCGCCTCCCTCGCCGCCGCATACGCGGAGATCATCGGGGGCAATCATCCCCTGTCCGACCGCTGGCTCAGCCCGATTGCCTCGGTGCTTGATCGATCGAACTAGCAGGTCAGGGGGCTGAAACCCTCAAGACGACGACGGCCCGTCCGATGGTGGGCTACCAAACGTATCGGGAGGGAATCGATGCTGAGCAAACGACTAACCGCCGCGAGTGTGGGCCTGATGATGGTGACCGCGGCGTGCGGATCGGGCGGATCCGACGGGACGACGGCCCCCACCGGGGCGCCTGAATCCAGCACGACCCGGGTGACGAACGAGGCCCCAGCCACCTCGGTCTCCGGCGGCAAGGAACCGATCGGGTCGGACAACGAGTTCTCCAATCCCGATGAGATGCAGGCGATGGACCTGGCCCTCGGGGACTGCTTCTTGATCGACGACGTTCAGGACTTCTGGGCGGACGAGATCGTTGATTGCTCCGTGCCCCACGACGGCCAGGTCTATGCCCTCCTAGATGCTGGAGCCAGCGTGCCCGACGAGAACTACCGCTACGAGGCCTACCCCCGCTGCACCGACGCCTACTCCGAGACCCTTGGCCAAGACTATGTGGATAATCCGGGTCCGCTTATGAGCTTCCTGATGGACCAGGGCCCGGACGGACAGATCGTATCGCCCCTGGTTTGCGCCCTGTACACCCGCATGGACAGCCGCCTAGTCGGTGACCTACTCACCCAGGAGGCGGCCGAGGTGATGGCGGGGTTCAAGGCCTCCGTCGAGATGGAACTGGGCGAGTGTTTCAACCTGGTGGATCAGTTCAATGTGGGCGAGGTGGCAGAATGCGGGCCGGGAACCTTGGTGACCCTGGGCGTGATCGACTCCACCGGTGATTTCGTCGGACAGCCCTTCCCTGGTACCGATGCCCTGCGTTCCTATCGGACCGAGCACTGTGTGCCCCTTCTGGCCGACCTGCTGGAGAGCACGGGGATCACCGGCGATCCGGCCGAGGTCTCCGGCGTCATTCCCGACGAGCTGGAGTGGGACATCTGGGGTCTCAGGAAGATCTCGTGCGACGTCCCCTGGGTTGCGCCCTAGAACCGCTCGGCGCAGTAGGTGACCAGCTTGCGGCGGCTCGACGTGATCTGGCCGCCCAGCACCACGTCGAGGAGGCCGGACCAGAGATCGCCCTCGTAGCTTAGGGTCATGGACAACTTGGACGCCTTGCCCCCGGTACCATCGACCTCGGACACCTCTGAATCGAGGACCCAGGCGGCGTGGTCGCGGCCGTCGACCTCGGAGCGGGCAAGCCGGAAGTGGGTGGGCCGCTCCGAGACGGTCTCCACCATGCGCAGGCGCTTCGAGCGGGAGAACAGGCCAACCTTGGCGGTCAGGGTCACGTCCCAGGCCGGTCCGGCGTCGCTGCTCGACGCTGCGGCTGGCGTGGCCTGACGCACCAGATCCATCCAGAGGGGATACACGGACACGTCGGACACCACGGTAAAGAGGTTGTCGGGGGCGGTCGGGACTTCGGCGGTGATGATCTTCTCCACCGAACTAGTCTGCCCGCTCTAGGATGCATTCCCATGGCTGAACTAATGGCTCGCACCGTTTCGCTCGATCACGGGATCGACCCCGCCGCCGTCGGGGCTGTTACCCAATTGCTGTGGTCGCGAGACGGGATGAGGCTGGCTGGAGTCGGGGTGGCCCAGCGGATTCCGATCGCTCGACCCGACGGGGCCTCCGTCGCTCAGGACGCGCTGGCCGCGATCGGCGGGCCCAACGAGCTGAAAGGGGTCGCTGGGACGGGGGCCGTCGGGTTCGGAGCGTTCCCCTTTGACCGGTCGGAGAACGGCGAACTGGTGGTGCCGGAGATCCTGGTCGGGGTAGATGCCGACGGACGATCCTGGCTGACCACGATCGGCCGGGCCGAGGATGGCGGAGCCGCAGCGGAGGGCGATACCGAATCCGTTCTGGCCCGGCTGGCCGCGGTGACCGCGAGCAGCTCAGCCGACAGCTCCCAACCGACAGAGTATCGCTTTGCCTCTACCCTGACGCCGGAGTTCTGGCGCGACGAGGTGGTCGGACGGGCCGTGGAACGGATCAATTCGGGCGAGCTGGATAAGGCCGTGCTGGCCCGGTCCCTCGAGTTCGAGTCCGATCAGCCGATCGACTGTCGGGCCGTCATGATGTTTCTGGCCGAGCGGTTTGCCACCTCGATCCTGTTCAACGTGGAGGGGTTTTTGGGGGCTAGCCCGGAGCTGTTGGTGGCTCGGACGGGCGATCTGGTGTGGGCCCATCCGTTGGCCGGAACGGCCCCCCGGGGTGCCGACCCGGTGACCGACACCGCCCTGGCCGCCGGGTTGCTGGAGTCGTCCAAGGACCGGTGGGAGCACCGGATCACGATCGACTGGCTGCTCAATACCCTGCTCCCGTTCTGCTCTTACGTGGACGCGGAGCCGTCGCCGACCATAGTGTCGCTGGCCAACGTCCATCACCTGGGGACCCGGGTGGAGGGGCGCCTGTCGCGCCCCGCAGCTAGCGTGCTGGAGCTCGTGGCGGCCCTGCATCCGACCCCGGCGGTGGGGGGGAGCCCGCAGGCCGAGGCGCTGGGAGTGATCGGTGACCTGGAGGCGGACGAGCGGGGGCTATACGCCGGGCCGGTCGGGTGGGTGGATGCTGCGGGCAACGGGGCGTTCGCCGTCGGGATCCGCTCGGCCACCATCAGCGGGGGGCGGGCCAAGCTGTTTGCGTGGGTTGGGGTGGTCGGCGACTCGGACCCGGCGTCGGAGCTGGCCGAGACGCGGGCGAAGTTTCAGGCGATGGTGTCGGCGCTGTGCCGCCCGTAACCTGTCCGCGTTGCGCAGACCCGGACAGGTTCAGTTGTGTCGCGTGCTCTGACCCCGCGACATAACTGGCGGATCTAGCGGGTCCCGGTGCGGTCCCGATTCTCGGCCGAGTCGGAGAAGGCGACCAGCACATCGACCGGGGTGAGGCCGTCGCCCATTCGCCCTAACCAGTAGTCGGCCCCATCGGTGTCGGGCTGGCGATCGAGAACGTTGTCGTAAAGCAGCTCGATGAGCCGGGCGTTAGTAAGGTCGGCACCGTACGAGGCACCCCACTCGTCCGACGACATGAACTCCGTTGCCACCGACCGGAGGCTGGTCCCGTTGGTGGCAACGTTGGTCCAGTAGGCGAGCCCCGCCGCGTCGGGCGAACGACCGAGGGCGGCCCGGTAGAGCCTTAGCAAACGGCTGGCGTCGATCCCGAGGGGGGCCTCGGTGTTGGTCCGAGCGATGTTCTCTTCGGAGTCGGAGAACCGAATGAGGATCTCGGCCCGGCTCATTCCTGCTCCCATCTGGTCGGCCCAGTAGGCGACCTCTGGGTCGGTGGCAGTACGTCCGAGTGCGTTCTGGTAGAGAAGTCGAATCAGTGCCTCGTCGTTGGTGGAACCGTAGAGGCTGGCCCACTCGTTGGTGGTCATGAAGTCGGCGGCAATGGCTTCGAGGGGGGTGCCCCTGCGGTAGAGTCGGCTCCAGTGGTCGAATCCGCCTTGGTCGGGAACGCGGTCGAGGGCTGCTTGGTAGAGCCGGAGCACCTGGGCATCGGCCGGGCCGTTTGTCTGGGGGCTGGGGGGCTCGGGGGATGGCGGCTCCGGGGTTGGTGGCTCGGAGGTCGGCGGTTGGTAATTGTCGGCTAGCCACTCGGCGGCGAAGGCGGTGTAGCGGACGGTGTCGCCGGTCTGCCAGTAGTGGACTCCGTCTATGTGGAAGACGTCCGGGTGGGCGAGGGCGTAGGTGTCCCACTCGACCAGGATGTCGATGAGCCCCTCGGCGGCCAGGTCACGCACGATCGGGCCGTGGTCGAGGCCCCGCTCCAGGAACCGATTTGGGGCCACTCCCGGCTCGGCCACTGGGGTTATCCAGGCGATGGTGATGGACGGGTTGGCCGCCTTGACATCGGCGATGAACTGGCGGGCCAGGGTCTCCCACGGATCCCCAAACTCAGTGTCGTTGATACCGAGATCGGTGATCAGGATATCGGCCCCGGCGAGTTCGGCCTGGTGGTTGGCGATGGCGTCGAGGCCGCTGCCCAGATCCGGAGTGAGGCCGTTGCTCGAGATTGAGCGGCCCGAGTTGGCGTCTATCCCAACGGAAACCATGGAGTTGGCCTGGAGGGCCGCCGGGAACTCAGTGCCGAAGGTATTGGCCCCGGTGCGGGTGAAGATTGAGTCCCCGATTGCGAACACCTCGGGTGGGGGCGGGGCGACTGCGTTTGCCCCCGTCGGGAGAAAGATCACGGTCAGAACCATGAGGACACTGGCAATAAGACGTTCTGGGGCTCTCATGCGGCTTCCTATCGATCGGTCTGCGAGTTGCAACCGAGTGATTGTCCAGTCCAGTGGATCGGCAGGGTGAGCCAGAGTCTTTAGGCATCTGAGTAATCGATTTCTCAGGGACCACCGAGCCGGGTGAACCTGTCCGTGCTCGCGCCAAGGACAGGTTAGGAGGAGTGGACCTGTCCGCGTTGCGCAGGAGTGAACCTGTCCGCGTTGCGCAGACCCGGACAGGTCTTTGCGAGCATGGACTGGTCCTTGAGCGGTGGCAGAGTCGGCAGTAGGGTTATGGTTCAACTTGTCGTATGAATCGGTGGTGGCCCTTGACACGGATACTGCGAAGTCCCAAGTTCGGCGAACGGATCGATGAGCTGCTGGCCCCTCCTGGGCCGGTCGCCTTGGTGGCCCCGTTCGGCAGCGGAAAACGGGAGATAGTCGCTGATCTGGTTCGTTCGGGCAAAGACCCCGACCTAGTAGTCGATCTCAGAACCGACCCGGATTCGGTTCATCGTGTACTGGCTAGTCCCACCCGCTCCTGGCTTATCGTTTGTTGCCACCTCGAAGAGCGTCTCCTCGACGCCGATGCGATCGAACTGCGAGTCGTCGACCGTAGCGACCTCTGGTTCACCGAGGCCGATGTTAGTGATGCCCTGATTGCGCACACCGGTATGGAAGCAGCGGCGGGAGCCGTGGCCCAGCAGATCATGACGGTGACCGTGGGCTGGCCCCTCGCCGTGTCAACGGTAATCGAGGTGCTGGAGCAAGCCTCTGGCGGATCCCGGGACGCGAAGCGGATCCTGTCTTCGGGGCCCCACATAGATCAGCTCTTTCGCCTAACTCAGCGATTCTTGGGGGAGGACCTGGGTCGCTACCTTGCGATAATCTCGCAATTTGAACTGCTTTCGACCCGCGTCGTGGACTCGATACTTGGGCCCGGATCGTCAAATAGGCTTGCCGAAGCCGGGCTCCCGATTGTTGAGCATCCTGACTTCACCCTCGCTCTCCCCCCGATCCTCGGGTGCCAGTCCCAGCCAACCGTGGCTCAGCTCGCTCCCAAGGACGAGACCGATCTAGCTGATTCCATGGTTGAGCTACTTGGGATGGCTCGGTCGATTCGGCTTCTTTGCGATCTGGGCTGGCCCGATGTGGCGGTAACCATGGTGTCTGATGACAGCAGAGGGAAGAGGATCCTCGAATCCCCAAGCCGGGCGGTGGCTTCTATCCAGTACCTGGTAGATCGAGTGGGGCCGAGGCCTGCCCTACTCTTGGAACTTGGTAACGCCTACGAGGCGACGGAGCGACTGGACCGTGCCGACGAGGCGTTCCGCGAGGCCGAACGCCTGGCTGAGCAGGACGGGGACGACTACCAGCTGCTTAGGGCGAGAATTGCCCTCGCCATGCTCGAACTGTTCACCGGAAAGACCCTCTCACCTGAGGCTCTTGACCAGCTGACCGTCCTCCAGGAGAGGGTCGGGGTCGACAGAACTCGAGTCGCCGTTGGGGATGTCGAGGTCACGAACCTGGTCCAATCCACCGATGCCGCGAGCATAAGTCGATCGGTCGTGCTGGGACGCCGCAACGCCCAGGAGTATCAGTCTCTGGGGATGGATGCTGACGCCGCTCGGGTTCTCCGCCGGCTGGCCAGTGGTTCCTGTATCCACCTGGGCCGCTACCGCATAGCCAACGAACTACTGGAGCGGTCGCAGCGACTCAACCCTGATCTTCCCCTGGCGGCCGCCCAGGCGTTGGTGTCGGTGAGAATATTCCTGGCAGCCGAGGCCAGGGACACCGCACTGATGGCCCAGCTTGAGCCGGAGTTTCGTGCCCTGCAGCGGGTGGAGCTTCTTCCGACCGCCCATTCTTCGTACTGGCTGGCCAAGTTGGTGGCGGCCAGCCTGGAGCGAGACCTTGAGCAGGCGGAGGCGGCCTACCGGCGGTGTTTCGAGGACTTCGGGGATCTTTCCGGGGCCGCCTACGAGGCCTTTGTCCGGGCTACGGCTTTGGTGGCCCTGGTCCTGGTGGGAGCCAAGAGCCACGCCGATGAGGAGGCTGACCGGGTTCGAGAACTAGCGGATCTGGACCCACTCCATACCTCGATAGCGCTGATTACCTATGACGCCAGGCTGGGAGATCCGGCCTCGGCCCTAGACCGGATTAGCTCCCTTCGCTCCGACCCAGCCTTCGCTCCGGAGCGGGCGTGGCAGATCGAGATCGAGGAGCTGATCGCTCGGGGACGCCAGGGGGAGAGCGTAGATCGGCAGTCCTTTCAGAAGGCACTGCAGGCGGCGGCTCAACAAGGGATGGGGGAGAGAGCTGATGCCAGCGTTCCGCCGGAGTACCGATCCGATTTGTCACCCGATGATAAGAACCGGATCGAGATCACCCTGTTTGGTGGTACATCCGTAAGGGTACGGGGCGAGCAACTGGACCTCCCGGAAGGGCTGCCCCTCCAGCTCATCAAGCTGCTTGCGGTTCTGGGAACCGCGGTCTCGGTCGACACCGTGATCGACTCGCTCTGGCCCGAGGCCGATCTGGCGGTTGGGAAGCGACGGCTGAAGAACGTGGTGAGCCGGGCCCGAGGCTTGTTGGAAGCCGATTCGATCCGCCGTGCCGCCGATTATCTGACCCTGGGTCCATTCGTCCGGGTTGACCTGGCCGGGTTCTACGATCTGGCGGCCAGGGCGGAGGGGAAGTCCCCGGCGACAGATCAGGTCGAACTGATCTCCCGGGCCCTGGACACGGTTGCGGGGCCGCTGCTGGCCACCGACCAGTTTGTTGAGTGGGCGGAGCGACCCCGGTGGCGGTCTGAAGTGGTAATACGCGATCTCATCGACCGCTTATTGGCGATCCCCGGCTCACGCCCGTCGGCCTGGGTTCTAGGAGTAGTCCTAAGGGCGGGGATCGAAGAGGAAGACCTCCTCATTTCAGTAGCGCGTTTCGCTGGGCTAGAAGGGTCCCCCGAGATAGCAATGAAGGCGCTGGGCCGGGCCAGGAAGCTGGCCCTAGAGTTCGGAGGAAGGTTCGAGGCTCCAGCGGATCTCGAGGGGCTGGATCGCCAGCCCAGTTAGACAACCGTTGTCGTGAGCCTCACGACAACGGCGCAGGGCTAGTGGGTGTAAAGCGCAGTTGCGAGCACGGTTACGGCCCCGATATCGGTGGCTAGATAGAGGGCAATTCCGAGAGTGATGGTGGCGAGTGACTTGCGCATCGTGTGCTCCTTTGGATTGGTGTTTCCATAGTCAAGAACGGCGCGGTACCGGACCGGTTTCTCCAGCTCTGGTACCGCGGTGGTGCCCTCCCGGTGTTGGGTCTGTGGTGTCTGGAAAGCCAGACCCGAAAAGTGAGGAGTATCACATGCACGTAGATGTCATGGAGCGCGATACCGAGGATTTGGCCCTAGGCCTTGATCTGAGTATCGAGGAGCTCGAGGACCTATCAGCACCCGGATGGAAGTACTGGGCCGGCGTCGCTGCTGGTGTTGTCGTAGTTGGTGGCGCAGTCGCCGTCGGCATTGCGATCACCTAAGAGCGGCGTTCCCGTCAATCACAGTTTCTGCTAACCACAAACGAAAGGAAAAATCATGAAGACAGCTGAAATGAGCCAGGAGGACCAGGCGGTTCTCGACGGACTTGACTTTGCCATTGAGGAGCTGGAGAGCTTTGATGCTCCCGGCTTCTGGGATGGGTTCAAGGACGGCATCATGATCGGTGGGGTCATCGTTACCGCGGTGGGCGTTGGCATCGCCATCACCTGATCAGCGAACCGGATTGGTCGGCCGATGTGTCGACCAATCCGGCTCGTTCCCCTCGGGGCAACACCAAAGGAGACTCTCATGAATCAACTCTTGCTCACCACGGCCGTCCTCGGCATGGCCGCCGCATTGCTTGCGTATTCGGGGCGAACCGGTGGAGGGCTTGCCAGCCCGGTCGTAATCGGCGTGATCATCTCGGTGATCCTGGCCGCCTCCGTTGTGATGGGGGTCTTGATCCGCAAGTTCATCTAGCTCAGGACACCAAACAACACGACACCGTGAGTGCCGCCTTCGGGCGGTATTCACGCGTGCACGCACACCGAACCGGCTCGTGGTACCCGCCTGGTACCACCCTGGGGTTCAATCTCACTGTCCCGGAGATCCCAGGTTCGAATAGCACGAGGAGATCTCCGGTGAGCAAACCAAGCGCACGAGAATCCATGGGAGGCGGTCAGGCGATTTCCGTAGTGTCTGTCTCCAAAGAGTTTGATCGACCAGTCCTCAGCGATGTCAGTCTCGGTGTTGAGCCCGGAGAACTGGTGGGCCTGGTCGGACCGAACGGGGGCGGCAAGACTACTCTCCTACGGATACTGCTTGGTCTTCAGGCCCTCGATCGAGGCACGGCAACGGTGTGGGGCCGCCCGTACCGAGACATTTCTAATCCGGCGTCGCTGGTCGGAGTGGCCCTTGACGGGGCGATCGTTGCCCCGTCGAAAAGAGGCCGTCAGCACCTGGTGCAGACGGCGCGTCTAATCGGTGTTGAGGCTTCGCGGGTCGAGGAGCTGCTCGAAGAGGTGGACCTCACCGAAGCAGCCGATCAGTCGGTCGGGGACTACTCCCTCGGTATGGGCAAGCGTCTCGCCTTGGCCACGGCCCTGCTCGGTGATCCCGAGATCCTGGTGCTGGATGAGCCGCTGAATGGACTCGACCCGTTCGCCGTGCGCTGGCTTACCCGGTTGCTGGAGGATCGGGTTGCCGCCGGCGGGGCCGTCCTGATCACCTCTCACCACCTACACGAGATTGAGGCACTGGCCACTCGGATCGTGATCCTGAGCGGGAGCGTCCGCTACGACGGTCCGCCGATTGACCCTGATACGGAGCTGTATCTTGAGGACACATTCTTTGCTCACGCGGAGGTGCCAGCATGATTCGTGTTATCCGCTACGAAGCCGACAAGCTGGCCCCGGGCTCCATCCTCAAGGTCATCGGATTTGGTGTCTTCATAGTGGCGCTAGGTGTGCTCGGATCCTCGGTTGACCTCCTGAAGCAGATAGATAGTGGGGCCATTGACCCCGATCTAGGACAGCGTCTGGCCGTAACCAATGGGTTCGCGGGCCTACTCTTCGCTACCCTTGTGGGGGCGGCGGTCGCCACCAAGGAACACACCCACGCCACCCTACATCAGACCGCTATTCTGATCCCTAGTCGTCCCACAATCCTGGTAGCAAAAGGGATCGTTTCCATGGGCCTTGGCCTGCTGGTTGGGATCGTGTCGAGCGGCACGGCGGTACTCATTACCACCGTGGCATTCCGTCGGGCTGGATACAACCTTGCCCTCACGGGCGATACCAGAATGGCCATCGCTGGAACGATCCTGGTTTGTGTTCTTAGCGGCCCATGGGGACTGGTTATTGGCTCGTTGATCCGCAACGGGGTAGCCGCAGTTGTGGCGGTGGTGGCCTACACACTGGTGGTTGAGACCCTGCTCATTGAGCTGGTGCCCTCGGTTGGGCGCTTCATTCCTGGGGGCGCTCAGGCCGCCATCATTCGGGATCTGGAGTTCGACGAGCGACTAGGGATGACAACCGGGGTTGTTCTCTTCTCGGCGTTTGTCCTCGGGGCTCTGGGGCTAGCGGTGGCTCGATTCGACCGGGAGCAGGTCGCATGATGACGGCGTCTCTGTCTGATCGACCCCAGGCCCTGAACGACCTGGAGTTCACGCCGCCTTCAGGGGAGGGCCAGAAGTGGACGGTATACGCGCCAGAATCTGGACGCATCCTGAGGCTGGGTTACGGTGCCGTCCGCCTGCTCCAGCGGCTCGATGGTGACCGGAGCATTGATCAGCTAGTGGACGACGCTCCGAGCGGGTCAACGCCCGAGTCGTTGTCTACCCTGCTCGGGAGTTTCCGGGAGATGGGGCTTCTCGCCGGTTCGGCCGAGGAGGGAGCGGCGGAGGTCCGGCCCCGACGGCTGATCGTTGACGGCCCCTTCCGCGTTCGGCTGGTTCTCTTTGAGCGCCCCCGCTGGCTTGCCCCCGGATCGGTCCTCTCTCGTCTTGCTGGGCTCGCCGGCGTGCGGATCGCGGGCCTCGTGGTTGCTCTGTCGGGGCTAATCGCTCTCCAGGCCAATCGGACCGCCGTGGGGATTGCCGCAACCTCCCGGCCCACCTGGGTTGAGGCACTGTTCGTGGTAGGTCTGGTGGTCACCATAAACTGGCTTCACGAACTAGCCCACGGTGCAACCCTGGCGGCAGCAGGATTCGTCCCTCGACGGCTGGGCCTGATGCTCCTATACCTCTACCCGGCGATGTTCTGCGATGTGACCGACGCCTGGAGACTCCGCCAGAGGAGCCAGCGGGTGGCCGTTCTGTTAGCAGGCCCCCTGTTCCAGGGAGCACTGGCAGGCATCATGGCGGTCCTCGCGCTTCTGGTCGGCGGCACCAGCCGAACCGTCCTCCTCCTGGCGGCGGTTGTGACCTATCTGATGACGGTCGGGAATCTGATCCCCTTCCTAAAGCTCGACGGATACTTCGCCCTCTCCGCTCATCTCGATATACCCAACCTCCAGCACAAGGCGATTGGAGATCTGACCCGCCTGGTCCGGCGCTCCCTGGCTGGCCGTTGGCCATCCCGGCGCGAGTTGCCCGCTGGCTGGACCCTATTCGGGCTGGCGTCGGTTCTCTTTCCCGCCCTTATCATTGGTCGCCTGTTGATCATGGTCCGGCCTCTGCTGATCGCCTCAGGTCGTTTTGGGTCCGTGCTGTGGCTAGCGGGAGTCGCGGTGGTATTGGCCCTGACTGCGAGGTCCTTGGGTCGGCAATGGGGGCGTATTCCTCGGACACGGCGCCTCGGGGTTGGAGCGGCCGCCCTGGTTGTCCTGCTCGGTGCCGGTGTGGCCTCTAGCCGGATCACCCGCGACGAGGTAACGGTGGGCGCACTCGTTGGACTGTCCGGAGAAAACCGGCTCCTGATACCGGATTCCCACCTGCTAACCGTCCCTGAGATCGGAGACGAGGTAGAGATGATTACCACCGGCCTACTGGGGCAGAGCACGGTTGGCAGCGCTACCGTCATCGGGTCTCCCGAGCCGAGGCAGGCGTCGATCGGCCTGCTACTACCGGTTCGGGGGATTGAGACCCGGATACCAATGACTTCCGTCGAGCTTCAGATCACAGACGGCGATCCGGGTCAAGCCACGCACGGGGTAGTGGTGGTCGGGTCGCGATCGCTAGCAGCCGTGGTTGGTGAGTTTCTTGTCGGTGACGCCATCGAGAGCTTGAGGACCGAATGACCGACCGATCCGACTATCCCAATCCCAACACGGAAGGAAGTAAGGACATGATCACAGAAGAACCTATGCAGATCCTTGGCGAGTTGCTCGTCTCCCCCAGGCCGGATCAGAAGCAACACCGCAGGATCATCCTGACCGAGTCAACGGCCTTCGTCGATCAGCTTCTGGACGAGACCCTGGGGTGGGTCGAAGCGTCGACCGTGATCCTGACTCCAGGGGAGTCGGGAGATAGAACCGTTGAGGCCCACCTGTCGCCGTCCGGTGACGAGATTAGCTTGGGAAACGACTTCTTCCTGAGCCTGGTGGAGTACTCAATCGCCCCGTACATGCCAGTGGTTGGGCCAACCCTCCTGACCATCAACGGGGCCCCCGATCTGGAGGCGTTCCTTCACGATGCCGACCGAGCGAGGGAGACCGGGCAGTTCCCGGCTCACCTGGTTCATCCGGCGATGGAGCTGGCGTCATCCTGCGCCCTGGGAGCAATATCAGACTGTGAGTCACACCGGATGAATCAGCTGTTCGTCTCGGCGGACGGCGAGGTCTCGTGTGCCCGTAACGGACGTCCGGCGGGCCTGGTATCTGAGGGTCTCGAAACGGTGATGGCCCGCTCCGAATCGATGTCTTGCGCCCAGCGGTGTCTGGGAGCTGTGCTCGATCCCGAGAGTCTGCAATCCGAAGTGGCCGATCGGCCCTGGCTTGGACTCTATCTAGCCGTAACGAGGCTGATCAGGGCCAACGGCCTGCCGCCGGAGGAGACCATGGTTCACGGGTTCGGCCCCGACTCCGACGCGGGCAGCGTTTCCACGGTGGCTTCCCTGATCGGGACGAGAGACGAGGGCTATGCCGTAAGCACCTCGGGCCGGGCGGTGAGGGTGGGGCGAGATGGATACAGGTATCTGGATCGATACGTTCGATCCGGATCCCACGATCAGGCCTTGTCCGAGATCGCAGATAGTTCCAGTATCAACCGAGCGCAGCTGGAGAAAGCCCTTGATCCTCTCCGCGGTATCGCCCACTCGTTCTTCCCCGAGTTGGTGGGAGGATGAGGACCCAGTCCCGCCTCCACCCGGCGGCGCAGGCCCTAGCGGAAAGCGGCTACCCAGTCGACGACCTCTACGGCGCCGGGGCCTGGGTGTATGACCTCCTGACCAGAGACGATCCCCACGAACTGGCCGAGCTGGTGCGGCTTGCCCGGCCGGCCACCCGGGCGATCGTCGAGATCGGGGCGGGGTCGGGTCGGATCACCCTGCCGCTTCTCAAGGCGGGACACGACGTGGTTGCCATCGATACATCCACCGAGATGCTTGAACTCTTGGAGGCAACGGTTAGCTCCAAGCGATTGGCTGGTGAACTGGTGCCGGTTCTCCATCGTCCCGGTCAGCCGTACCGTTTCGACTCGACCGATCTGGTTGTCTGCGGAACAACCACGATCACGGCCCTGTCCGCCGAGGATCGGCTTGGGCTTTTCTCCCGATGCGGAGAGGGCCTGACGGAAGGAGGGCGCGTGGTCTTCTCGACGATGGAGATTGCTCCGAATGCCCCCCTCGTTTCATCTCAGGTGGTGGTGGCCCAGGACTCCGGAGAGACCTACCTGGTGATGATCCTGGAGGCGATTAACCGGGCCCGGTGGTCTCGGACTGTGACGGTGGTGGTTGATCCGGTGGCTCGGGGCGAGCACCGCCGGGTCTACGCCACAGAAAGTTGGATCCTATCGGCCGATCAGCTGGTGAGTGAGGCGGGTGCCTTTGGGCTGGATCTGGTAGCCGTGAAAGAGCTTGGCCAACGCCAGGACGGTCGACAATCGGTTCTGATTGAGCTATCCAAGGGGAGGACACCGCGATGAGACGGTCCAAGGTTTGGAGCTATCTGGCTCCGCTGGACGGACCGGGACTGGCTGAGCGCACGCTGGTGTCGGCCTCGGATACTCGGGTTCGCTTCGACGACGGAATAGAGGCGCAGTGCGCGAGGAGCGGCCTCTGGAACGTCAATTTCGGCTACGGCGATCCGGTGATTGCCGACGCGGTCTACGGGGCGATTAGTACAACCGGGTACATCCCCCTATTCCGCACATCCCACCGGTTTGCCGAGCGGGCTGCCGACTCCCTGATCGGGTTGCTCGGCGAGCGCCACTTTGACCGCATCCTCTACTCGACCTCGGGGAGCGCTGCCAACGATGCCGTGATGAAGCTGGTCCGGCAGTGGGCCATTGGCGTGGGGCATCCCGAGCGTGACGTGGTGGTCAGCCTGAAAGGGTCCTACCACGGTCAGACCTACGGGAGTATGGCTATCACCGGGGAGGATCTTGGTCAGGCTTCTTACCGGGTCGATCAGAGACTGGTTCGCCACGTCGATCCGTTCGAATCCGGGTCCATGGAAGGTCTGCTCGATCGGATGGGCCACCGGGTGGCGGCTGTCGTCATCGAGCCGATACTGGGCTCGGGCACCAAGGAGGTGCCTCTGGGATTCATCGAGGGGATTCTGGCTCGGTCGCTTACCGACGGATTTCTCGTTGTAGCCGACGAGGTGGCGACCGGCTTCCTGCGAACCGGTCCGATCTTCGCCCACTCAACCTGGTCCAGGAGGCCAGACATTGTTGTGATGTCCAAGGGGCTTACCAATGGAACATGCGGGGCGGCTGCGGTGGCGGTTGGCTATCGGGCAACCGAACCGTTCCATCGCGACGCCCTAGTCCTGATGCACGGCGAAACCCAGGGCGGATCTCCTGGCGCCACCGCGGCGATGGTGGCGGTCGCCAGCCTGGTGTCCGATAGCGACTTCCGAGCGAAGTGCGCCAACGGTTCTCGGCCGCTGGCCCTTGGCCTCAACGAGATCGTGAATAGCGGCCTGGCCGATCGAGCGACCGGACGAGGATGGTTTCGCTCGCTCAATCTGGTGGACGGTGAAGGCCTGCCCCTCGGGGCTGCTGGTGTGGCGGACCTAACCGAGCGGCTTCGCCGGGATGGGCTGTGGGTATATCCGGGGCCGAGTTGCATACAGATCATCCCCCCGGTGATCACCCCGCCGGAGCGGGTCGGACGGATTCTTGAGATCCTCGAGACCCGCCTTGCCAGCTGGAACCGCAGTGGAGGTTACCTCAATGGTCGAGTGGCAGTGTGATATCCGAATCCGCCTAGGCTCGGGGAGTGCCCGGGGGCTAGCGGAGGATTGGGGAGCTTCGGATTCGCTGGTCCTGGTAGACCCCGTGGTGGGCGGAGGGATCGCTAGTCCGGTAATCGAGGCCCTTGTCTCTGTGGGAGCCGTCGTCGAGGATGTCGACTTGGGTGCCCCCAGTCTGGCGGAGGCGGCACGCCTGTCGCGAGATCTGGAGGGGGCGTCGGTCGGTTCGGTCTGGGCCGTCGGGGGTGGGTCGGTACTCGACGTTGCCAAGCTGGTACGGGTTGGTCTCGGCGGCAGTCACGGCTGGTGGCGGGCCCTGAGTGCCCCCGTACGGTCTGGCTTCGTGGCCAGCGGGGCTGGCCAAGACCAGTTGGTCTCCCTGATCGCGATCCCAACCACGTTGGGTACCGGGGCTGAGGTCAGCCCAGTTGCTTGCTTTGATGGCCCGTATGGCAAGCGCCTGACCCTGGGGGCGGACCTCGTTCCCTCGCTCGCCGCCCTTGATCCTGACCTGACCCAGACCATGACCGCCCAGGCTCAGAGGGATTCGTTGGCTGAGATCGCCTGCCGCCTGATCGGACCCTTCCTGGCCGGACCGAGTCGCCTCGCCGTAGCCGATGTTGCGCTCCTTCGCCTTCTGGGCCGGCTACGAGCTCTTGACCGGAGATGGCACCGGGAGTCAGGTTTCAACGCCGAAGATCGTTTGGAGCTCGCAATCGTGGGGGCTGAGACCCGCACCGGCCTGGCACTGCTCGGACGCGACGTGTTTGGGAGCAAGCTCTGGTACCTGTCGACCTCGCTTGCCGACATCACGGGCTGCTCCAAGATCGAGGCCAATCGGAGGATACTGGGGGCTCTGATTGGCCTTGTTGGGCGGGGTGTGGCCCGGTTTGGAGACCCTCACCAGCTCGAATCGCTGTTGGTGTCTCTGGGCTCAGCCTCGCTGGTTGAGGCTCTACCATCACTGGGGTTGGAGACGCCGGGGGATGACGATTCCGAGCCACGCACCGCACGGGTGGCCCGCCATGCCTATGAGGCGTGGGGGCGAGGCCTCCCGATGCTTGAAGGACTGAGCCTTGAAGATCTCCTCTGCCTGTTCTCGCAGGTCCGTCAGGTGGGCGTCGCAACGGAGGTTCTGGTCAATGCTTGATGTTACGAGGACGCTTGCCCCCGAATTAGGTCTAGTGCGGGGTGTGTCCATGGTTCGGCCCAGCGAAGAGATGCCTCTTTGGAGTGTTGGCTGTGAGATCGACGAGACGGGCCATGAGGATGACTCTTACCAGATGGGCCTAGTCGGGGCCTGCGGGTTCGGGCGGGCCGAAACGATGATAAGGGCAGCCGGTGAGGCGGTGGAGCGCCGAGGGATGCTCCTATCGTCAGACGACTCAATCCGGGTGTCGGGGGCTCCAGCGGGTGTTCTAAGGATCGATGGTCGGACCGGCCGATTCGGGCGGGGGGATCTGGCTGCTCGCGGTGGGTTCTACCTTGGACGCACACTGGATTCTGGCCGGGCGGTGGCTGTGCCCGAACGGCTCGTCACCTATCCGTGGCCCGCTGGCCACGATGTGGACGACAGTCCGTCGGGGGCGGCCGCGGGTTCGTCACTGGAGAGAGCCACCGATGCGGCGTTGCTGGAGATCGTGGAGCGAGATGCGGTCATGACGGCCTGGTTCTCCGACCAGGTCCCGACTCGGGTAGAGTTCGACGATCCCCATCTGGGCCGAGAGAGTGAGTCGGCGAGGGAGCTGGTGCTCCGGTCACTTGGGGAAGCCAGGCTTCGGATTGCTCGGGTGGATTCACCGATCCCCGGCGTGACGGTTGCGCTGGCAACTCTCGTGGGCAGACGGGACGGAAGAATGGTCGGGGCGGTCGGGTCTAAGGCCAGCATCCTGGCCGATGAGGCCTTTGCTGGGGCCATTCGTGAATCGCTACAGGTCTTCGCCCTGATGACCGAGCACGCCAGCCGGATGGCGGAGGTCTTGGACCCGTTCCCAATGACCACTCTCTCTCGGACTCTGTATTGGACGTCGGCCCATGCGGTTCGCCACATGGAAAGCTGGGTTGAGGCGTGGGCGGACGGGGGCTCTTGGCCGGAGCCAACGGCCGGGCCCTTCGAGAGCCTGCTTGGTCGGTTTGTGGCGGCAGATCTTGACCCTGTCAGGATCGACCTGACTCCACGCCTCCCGGAGGGGATTCGAGCCCTGGGATGGAACTGTGTGAAGATTCTTTGCCCGGGGCTGCAGCGGCTGATTATGGACGAGTCTCGACCGGGAGTGTTCGACCCGGAGCGACTCCCGGGGCTCGTGTGGGGGGACGGAGTTGGGGTTCCCCATCCCTGGGTCTGATGGCGTTGCCAGCGGGCTCGACGAACGAACTAGAATGGACAGAGACACTCAGAAAGGTGTGCGGCAATGGATCAGAATACGTACTGTGTAGTGACCTTCAAGGTCCCCGGGGGACTCAAATCGAAGAGTCCGAGTGAATGTGAGCTGGCCGGGGCCGATCCCGAGCAGACGTGGGCCCGTCCCGGTGCTCTGGGGTTGGCCAGCCTTCTAGCTGAGGCGGGCACCGACGGTTACCGGCTGGTTGAGATCCAGGCGCTTTCGCCTGATCGGGGGCGCTGGATGGTGATCCTGGAGAAGTCCTAGACCGGTCGGACCTGTCCGTGGCGCGAGCACGGACAGCTAGTCGGTCGGACCTGTCCGTGGCGCGAGCACGGACAGCTAGTCGAAGTCGCCCGGGGGGAACTGGTCGATCACGGTGAAGTCGACCCAGAACAGCCCGGCGGTGTTCGGCGCGGCCTCAATAAGTCTCCGCCCGATGGCGGCAGGCGGATCATCGAGCTCGCCCCACCAAGCCCGGTCCGAATCGTAGCCGTACTGGAAGCCGACAGGGGCCGGGGCAAATCGCTCGGCCCAGGCGGTGAACTCGGCCACCATGGCATCGAGCGATTCGACCCCCTGGCTGTCGTCGATGAAGACCAACCCGTCCCGGGCGTTCGGCGGCATCCAGTCGGCGTCCCAGTGCTTGAAGAAGAGCTGATAGTCGGGGTCATACTCCCGGGCGGTGGCCAGCCACCCCTCGGCCTGGGCGTCGGTTATCGGGACCCCGGATGGGTCGTCGCCGCTGCGATACCACTCCACGTCCAGCCCGATACCGACGACCGACTCGTGGTGGCCGTAGCGATCCAGGATCATCCGAAACAGGGCGTCTACGTCGGCGTCGCCGGGCTCGATCTGGAGCCAGGCCTGCACCCCGGCGGCGTCGAAGCGATCGAGGGCGGCCTCGTTGGTGTCGGTGTCGGAGAACCGGAGGTGGGGGTCGTCGCCCGCCCCCGAAGAGATCTCCCGGGGAAACGAGACCGTGGTCCCGTCGTCGCCGTACTCCGACACGATCCAGATGGCCTGGGGGGTTGCCCCGTCGAACTTGGCCGCCATTGACTCGCCAACCCCCGCCCAGTAGTCGGGCCCCGGATCGTACGCTGGCCCGTAGCTGGAGTAGCGGAAGCCCGCCCCGAGTTCGGCCGGGCCCCCGGGGGGAGAGGAGCAGCCAACAAGGGCGAGTCCGACGACGAGGGCTAGTGCGGGCCAGCGGGAAACGGTCACGAACCAATCCTAACGGATCGCCGTCGCCCACCCTGGCCATCCCCTAGACCGTTGGGAAACGCCCGGCGTTGACCTCCATCTTGGCGACGGTGGCGGCGTTAAGGCTGATCCCAACCGAGTCGGCCAGCTCGACCAGATAGATCATGACGTCGGCTAGCTCGCTGGACAGGGCCAGGCGGTAGTCGGGCTCGTCCCGCACCCGCCGACCGATCTGCTCGTCGGTATCCCACTGGAGTATCGCCTGGAGCTCACCGACCTCGCCTCCCAACGCTAGGGCCAGGTTCTTGGGGGTCTGGAGGTGGCGCCAGTTGCGGGCCTCGCTGAAGCGGCGCATGTGCTCGGCTAGCGGAGCCACGTCGACGAGTTCAAGGGGAGTGTCCATGGGCGAAGGCTAGCGGGGATTGGGGATCTGATCCGAGGCGGGTCTTTGAGCAGGTGGCACGCCCTGCTAGGGTGAGCGGAAACTCAGTCGGAGGGACACGATGCATAGGAATCAAGGAGAAGGCGGCCGCTATCTGCTGCCCGGGGTGGCGGTAGTTGCTCTAGCGGCCACGGCCTGCGGGGTCATAGGGATCGGCGGCTCGGACAACGGTTCGGGGGCCTTCGGTGGCGGCGACAACTTCTCGATCGAGGGGGCGCTGGCCGAGCTCCCCGTGGAGGCGGCCGAGGGAGGCACCTCTGTCCTGGTCTACGTTTCTGATCTCGTGGCGGCGGGCGAGGCCAACGGCCAGCCCCGGCCCACCGGTTCGCTGGATCGGGACGAGGTGGTGGAGTGGCTCGGCCCGATGTCGGGTATGGGACCGTCGACGGTCTTTGTCTCGGTTCCGTTAGCGATGGCGGACTCCGCTTTCGATCTCGCTGGCTACCGCGATGAGGTCGGCTTCACGATCAGCGAAGTAGACGCCGTGATCGAGATGCAGAGTGGGGCTGACACGCTGCTAATCCTGGCGGGTGAACTGGACCCCAACGGGCTCGCTAACGAGGTGGCCGACGGCGTGGGAACAATCGGGGAGGGCGACGACCATTTCGTTGACCCGGAGGCCAGATCTGTGGCCCGCCCGCTTGGCCAGCCCATCCGGCTTGGCCAGGACAACGGACTGGTGGCCATGTCCGGCCTTACCCCGATGGTCGAGGCATGGCTCGATCCAGACGCGGTCCGCTTCGATGCCGACGAGGACCTGACCCTGGCGGCCTCCATACTCGATGATCGGGGGGTGATCTCGGCGGTGCTGTGCCGCTGCGATCGGCTCGCCCCGATCTCCCTTGGGTCGGGTGAAGAGGGCACGCTGCTCACCGGTCCGGAACTAGTTGGGCCCCACATTTCGACCCCGTTCTTTACCCTGGCCATCGGATCGCGGGAAAGCAACGGAGAGGCGGAAGTCGTGGTGGTGTACGTGCTGGCGGAGGCCTCTGTCGCCGAGGTCGCCTCCGGCCAGATCGAGGATACGTTTCGCGACGGTTTCCTGTACGACGGCGAGGTGAGAATCGCCGATGTCGTGACGGTGGACTCGCTTGAGATCCAAGACCGTGCCGTGGTCGCCACTCTCCGATTCGTCGACGAGAACCCCCTGTCGGCCCAGGTGAGGGGTTGGCTGTCGCGGTCTGCGACCCCCTTCTCTTACGCCCCCTAGAGATCCCGCCGACCCCTCCCAGTCGCCGGGCTCCTACTCGCAGCCAATCCCGTCGCCGTGTCGGACTAAGCTACCCGCGGATCTGGATGATCCGGCTGGCACGGTGAGGCTGAACTCTTCCCGGCTTGAAGTCATTATTACAGGTTGGTGTAGGTCGTCCGGGCTACTTGATCGGGCCCGGGCGGGGTCGATAGGCGAGTATGAGGCCACCAAGCTTTCAGCGGGCCGAGAAGCCCCTTTCGACATCCCTCCGCCGACACCTGGGCCGTCGAGCCATCGTGTTGGACGACCGCGAGATCGACGGGGCGGTAGACCAGGTAGTGGTGGCGTCGAGTGGGGTCTGGATCATTGAGGCCAAGGGCTACGCCGGTCGACTCGACATCCGCCTGAGCGACTCGGGCGAAGGGACCGACCAGCGCCTGTACTGCGGGGGTCGGGACCGGGGTGAACTGATCGCCTCTATGAGCGAGCGTGTTCTCGCCCTATCCGAGGTACTGGAGTCGGAGGGCATGGGCGTGGCCCCGATCCGCCCGGCGGTGTGCTTCTCGAAGCCCCGATGGTCGGCCTCCGGGGCGTCCGGGATAATCAAGGGCGTATGGATCGGTCACTGCCGAGACCTGTCGCGGGCCATTCGTCGGGGATCCATCCTGACCAGCGTCGAGATCGAGGCCATCGCGAGCGGCCTGGCCGAGCGCCTGCCGGAGGCGGCCACCGCCTAAGGCACAACGGTGGGCAGAACGAGGACGAACGGGCCGTTGATCTCATGCGACAGTTCCACCCATCCCGACACGTTGTTTGGGCCAGCCGGTTTCCAGGCCGACGCCGGAAAGACGGAGAGGATCGTGATCGAGGTCTCAAATGGCCCGGCGACGGGGCGCGTCCGCGGACGCGCTATCCAGCGGAGAGTGGTGGCCTAGCGGAGAGTGGTGGCCTAGCGGAGCGTGGTGGCCCAGTGGGTTCCGCTTCCTCGTTGCCGCCCCTCGGTAGCCGCCCCAGTCGAGCTCCGCTCGACCCAGCGTACGGTCGTACCAGCCCCAGAACAACGCCCCGAAGCACGGGCGCGTCCGCGGACGCGTTATCTAGCATAGAGTGGCTATCGTGCGGCATATGCCCTAGTCACAGGCTTCACCGTGACCCAGAGTGGTCACAGGTTTCTGTATTGTTGCGGCCGTCACTGCCGCCACTCCGGGATCCAGCCCGGGTCGTTGGCGTGAACGTGTCGATGGTGGAGGCTACACGGCACGACGAGGCCGGTGAGCGTGGAGGCCCCGGAGGAGCGATCCCAGCAACCCTAGTCGGGGGGTCCGACAGGATATGAGAGCCTGGGCTGCGGTCCTCAGCTAAGGGCGGTCCTCAAACTGGCCGATGCAAGGGAAAGGGGGCTAACGAAAGGCGGAGGCCGTGGCAGTTCAAGCACGCAAACAGGGTGGGGTTCGATCGGTGATAATCGGTTGCCTAGCCGCCGCGGCCTTGGTGGCTACTGGGTGTTCAGATGGGGTCGAGCTGGGGGCCGGGGAGGTTTGGGTCACCGTGGAGGCGACAAGCACTGGGCCAGCCGACGGAGATGTTCCCTACCCAGACGCTCGGATCATCTTCGTGGCCGAACCGGAAGCCGATGCCTTCTGGGACGACGTATCGGGAGGCAGAGTTCCTCGCCCACGCGGCAAAGAGGGGGCCGTCCGGCTGTGGGAGTCTGGTAGCAATGCGACCACCGAAGAGGTCCTGGTGGCGGCCACTAGCGCTGAGCTGCGTACAGGCGAAGACGGATCGGGCCGAGTGGGTATCCGGCCGGGATCGTACCTTACCTGCATGGTGTACTCCCGCTGGGAGAATGAGGAAGGGACGATAAGGACCCCCGAACTTGGTGTCTGTGGGGACCTCCTGATCGAGGGCCCGGCAATGGTTCGCGCCGCGAGCCGTGGCGGTGAGGGCGGACTTTCGTCCATCTGGGTGGTTGAACCCGATCCGGAGGCTTCGAGCGCTCCCGCGGTAGTGTCACCCGTATCGGTACCGCCGCGGCCAGGCGAAGTGAGGTAGGGGCGGCCAGTCTCGCTGCGCTAGGCAATCGCCCATTGATCGCAAAACACCTCCCCGGTAGGGTTGCTCCATGCGGGTACTTCTTGGTGGTTTGGTTTCGGTTGGCTTTGTTATCGGCGGATTGACAGCTGGAGGGGCGGCGGAGGCGAGCACGGTTCCCCTTTCCTGCTCCCAGGCGACTTCGGCGGACGGCTTCAGCATCGGATGGGAGCAATCCCTCGCTGGCGTAGACCGCGTGGTAGTTGAGCGGAAGGTGTTTGGTCGTTTCTGGTGGCGCGGCGTCCAGCGGGGTGGTACCGGGCGCTTCGATGACGCTCAGGCCCCGAAGAACTCCTCGATGGTGGAGTACCGGGTGGTGGCCAAGGCGGAGGACGGAGTGGTGCTAGCCACGGCCGATTGTGGGCGCGAGTCAACTCCGGGCTTCACGTGTTCACAGCGCAAGGCCAGCGACATCTATGAGATCAGCGCTAATGCCTTCGGTGAGTACACCGACTTCGTGTATCGGCGCCGGGTCACCCCCGATGGACCCTTCTACTGGCGAAACCGCCACAAATCAGTTTCGGTCAGCGACGCCCTCTCACCGACCGGGACGGCCGAGTATCAGGTCTGGGCTCGGGTGGACGGCCGCATTGTGGCGTTCGCCGACTGTGCGGCCCCGGCCGAGGCCTGTCGAACCGTCGTCAGCGAGACTGCGGCCAGGGACGCCATTGTGCCTCCTCCCACGGTGGACCCGGCAACGGTGCTTGCTCTCGGCGGCCTCGACCACGCCATCTCCTCCGGCACGGTCTACTTCATCGACATCGACGACCCCGGTTACTACTACGTGTATCGATTCGATCCGGCGACGGGGATGACCCATCGGCTCACCAGTGTCGGGTCGGCCAACCATCAGAGGAATCTGGATCTCGTCGACTCGTACGGCAACTTCTACGTAAGCTACTCAGATCAGAACGGTGGACCATACGGCCGGTATTTCACCCTCGACCAGCCGGGACAGACCACCGCCAGCCACGAATCCTGGAGCCTGCTGGGGATAGCCAACCGTCCCGACGGCACGGTGGTGCGGAGACGGATCAACACCAATTCCCCCGGCTATGAGATCTACGATCCGGCGACCGCAACGGCCACCCCGTTCGATCTTGGACGCGACACCAGCGTGATCGGCGTGGATAGCCGGGGCTACCTGGTCGTGACCAACTGGGTTACGGGAGAGTACGCCATCGTCAACCCCGACTGCGGGTAGACGTTCGGGAAAGGTCTGCCGCCGTACGGCTACACGGGTACGAGGGTGCCGAGGCCTAGCGGGTTAGGACCGGGACAACCGAGGTAACCCAGACCTCGCGTTCGCTCTGTCCGATATGGTCGCCGATCGGGCTGATACCGGCGCAGAGGGCGGCCGACGAGCATTGGATGGTGATGCGCCACCGGATGCCGACGTTCTGGGTGAACGCCTCGCCTTCCGGCGGCCTGTGGCTGTAGGTATGGGAGCAGGGGGAGCTGACATCGAGGAGGCTTTCGGACCATTCGAGGCCCCGCTCGCAGATGATCGCAGCGCTGCCGTCGCCGGGGTCCCAGATCGATTCGACCGGGGTGGCGGTCACCTCGACCCAGACGCTGGCGGGCCCGCCGACCTCGCCGAGGGTGGCGCGGGAGCTGACCGGTTGCCAGATTTCGGGCTGGATCCAGTACCAGGCCTGGAGTTGGGTGATGTGGGGCCAATCCTGGGTGCCGGGTGTGGAGGTGGTGGCGGTGGGGAACGGGATCTGGAGCCGGGAGGCGGCGCTGGCTGCGAGGGGAGGACCGAGGCCGGGGGGTGCGGGGTCGGTGGCGACCCAGACGAGGTAGAGGTTGCTGCCGGGCCTGGAGTCGATGTCGAGGCACAAGGCCACGTGGAAGAGTTCGCTGGACTGTCCAACGCCGCCCGGGACGACGCCACCGAGTTGCCCAACGGATCGGACGGTCTCGACCAGCCGGACGGTTTCCGCGCCGGTGAGGGACCAGCCGAAGGTGCAGTCGGTGAGAGGATCGGTTCCGACGGCGAACCAGGGGGAGTCGCCAGCGGTGAGCTCGGTGGTGATGGTGCCGGGGGCCGGATGGCTGACGGCAACGCTTGTTGCTCCGGTGTCAGCGCTTGCTGGCAGTGCAGCAACACCCACCAGAGCAAAACCTAAGTAGGCAGCTAGATTTCGCATGGGACTAGCTTGTTGTCTTTGAAGTGGAACTCGGATACGCGCCAGACTCCATCTTCAAGTTGGACATCGGTAATGGTCACGGCTGGATCGGGGGTGCGGTCCGTTACCTCGTTTCCTGCTTTGTCGACGACCGGCGCTTCGTCGACGCGGCAGCCTTCCACTTCGGCGGTGTTGGGGCTGAGGAACCGGATCTCAATTGTGCGGAAGGCATGATCGCCTTCGCCCACTCCGTATCCCAGATCGGCGAACTCCCCCATCGTCTGTAAGCCTCGTTCCAGTATTGGGGAGGTGGCGAGCTCTTCAAATCCGGGAACACCCTCGACGAACCCAACTTCGTACGTATAGGCGTGGAACCGCTGTACGACCTCTTCGATCTCGGCCCGATCCTTGGCCTCCTGGTCGACGATGGTCTCGGTCGTCAACGGCGGCTCAGTTGGCGGCACTGTGGTCGGAGGCACCGTGGTCGGCGGCACCGTGGTTGGCGGCACCGTGGTTGGCGGCACCGTGGTTGGCGGCACCGTGGTAGTCGTGGCGACGAGGGTAACCGTCGGGGCCGAAGTGGCGCTACCGCTACCGCAGGCTGCCGCCAGTACGCCGAGAGTCGCTACGAGAGCCAGTAACCGCATGTAACCGATCCTAAGGTTGTGGATTGTGCAGAAGGAGCCTGGCCTATGATCGTACAGATCGGGGCGGGCGGCTATGGGGCGCGGTCCCCACGGATGGGGGAGCGGCGCCGGACGGGCCCGGGTGCTGCTAGCCCCAGAAGATGCCGGTCGTGTCGTCCAGCACCGCGTCGATCAGCTGGCTCAGGTGGGGCGTTGGGGCGACCGGTTTGAAGAGATGGAATTCGGAGTTGCGATCGCGCCAATACAGCGACCACTGCCTGCGGCTCTTGGTGTAGCGGAAGCGGCAGACGAAGAGGCTGGTCCACTCGTAGGTGGAGTCGCAGTTCCAGAGCGGTCGTCGCTCCACGACCGTGAGGGCGCGGTCGGATACGTCGAGCTCGTAACGAACCTGATCGCGGGCGTGGGATGGCATCTCGTCGTTCAGGGACTTGACCCACTTGTGGGCCCGGGCGAGATCGAGATCGGGAATCATGGTGCGGCACCATTCGTTGCGGTGTGGCTGTCGGCCCGGGACCGGGCGAGGGCTGGGCGTCCCAGCTGGTGTGGTCAGGCTAGCCCCTTATACTGTGTCGGTGGTGAGCACTCTAATCCCTCAGGTCTTCTTTCTATTTGCCCTGCCCGCTATTCTGGTTGGCGGCTTCCTATCGGGTTGCGGATCCAATTCGGACGACACCGCATCTTCTCAGTCTGGGCCCGAAGCCGGGTCGTCCGCTCCTACAACCTCGACTAGCCCTGTCGCCACCGAAAGCGCAACCACTTTGGCGGGGGACGAATCCCAGCCTTCGTCAACGCTGACGGCACCCCTGAATGCCGCCGACCCGCAGACCGATCAGGAGTTCATGGAGCTGTGGGGCTACATCGATGACACCCAGAGCCTGGCGGCCGGTTCAGGGGATCGCGAGCTCTACGAGAGCGTCTCTTCGATGCCGCAGGCGTTCGAGGAATCCCGTGGGTGGTCGAGCGATGGCCAGGCGTTCGAGCGCTCGGGGGATCAGATCGACGAGCAACGGGTTTGGGCCCATCCGGGTGACGACATTGTGGTTATCAACCGAGTGCTTACGGTCACTGAGAAGGGCCATCTGGTCAACGAGGCCGGTGAGCACGTAAGCGACTATGGCTACGATGTTGGGGTACATCCCGCTCTGCATGTGCTGGTCCGAGGCGAGGATGGGCTTTGGCGACTGGCCGACAAGCTCCACTACTCGGAGGGGGAAATGCCTCCGGTGTTTACCCCGCCGCTGGAGTTGCTCGGCGTCACGCCGGATGGTGTTGAGGTTGGGTTTGTTGACGTTGGTGGGTCGGTGTGTCTCTCGGGGAGTGCCCCCAATATGGTCACGGCCGTCCTGTGTCCAGTCGATGGCCAGCCGTTCAGCGAGCAATCCACCTGGATCAGCGTGCGCACTCCCGGCGGCGGCCGCGTAGTACTCGTCACGGTCTCGTCCGATGAGCTCATAATCGTCAACGATCGGCTTCTCCACCGATTCGCCCAGCCTAACTTTGCGGTCTCGGTCGGCATTGTCACTTCGCCCGAGGGGAGACTCTGGGCGCGGTGGCCAGACGGGACGGAGAGCGACCCCGTGATCATGTGGAGTTAAGAGGGCTAAGCCTTCGATCCCCTGAGAGAGCCCTTAAGGTCGGCGTTAGGCCGGTCGATTACGAGCACTATGGCGCATTCTTCATCTGATCTTGGTCTTCGATCGCTTCGGCACACAGTCGCTGCGGTCGCGATGCTACTGGGGGTGATTGGTGTCGCAGGCCTGTCCGCCACTCCGGCGGCAGCAGAGGGTGCGACGGGTTCGATCACTGGCCACGTCACTGATATCGGCGGAAACCCGCTTGGCGGGAAATACGTCGAGGTCTTTCAAGCCGTCTACGTGCCTGGGTTCGTTCCCCGTACCGCCTACACGTTGGCGGACGGCACCTACTCGGTCAATGACATTCCGGTGGGCGACTACAACGTCCGGTTCTCTGCTGAAGGTTACTCGACCGAGTACTACGACGACGTTAGCGATGGCTCTCCCACCGTTGTCCCCGTTGCTGCCGGCCAGGCTACGGCCGGTATTGATGCCGCCCTCAGCCCAATGCACCAGATCTCTGGAACGGTAACCGACCGCGACGGAATCCCGATTTCTGGTTTGAGGGTAGGGGTGTACGACCTCAGTTCTGGAGTCGTCTCCTTCCCGGAGGCGGTGACCGGCATAGACGGCACCTATCACGTCTACTTGGAGCCCGGTGACTACCAGCTCCGTTTCCACCTCTCGTTCAGCTCTGCCATAACCGATTGGTGTGCGCCCCAGTGGTGGAACGACGCAACAACCCAATCCGCTTCCCAGGTCGTATCGCTTGGCGCCGACGACATCACCGGCCTCGATGCCCTGCTCGATGTAGCTGGCGTTGTGACTGGGACCGTCTACGACACTGCTGGTCAGCCCGTTCCGAACGCCTACATCAACTTGTTTGACGAGATCGGATTCGTCAACGTGGTCGCGGCCGACTCGATGGGCGTCTACACAATCAATGGGGCGGGGACCGGGCCGCACCGAATCGTTGCTGGCAACAATCCCAGCTTTGGCTCACTGGGACAAACCAATGTGGATACCGTTGCCGCTCAGACTTCAGCCGGAGTTGATGTTGTAATAGCGCCGCCCGTTGGTGCTGTTCTTGACCTATCAAGGACGGACGATGACACCGCTGTCGTTATCGACGTGCTCGCCAATGATGCCAACGCGGTCGTCTCGACGCTCTCCATCAGTGAGGCGCCAAGCCACGGCGGAGCAACGATCGTGGACGGCACGGTACTCTACGAACCGGACGCCGATGCGTACGGTCTCTACGAGTTCGAATACGAGATTTGCGGCCTCCCCAGCGACTGCGTTACCGCCAGCGTTTTCGTCACCGTGACCCCGGTGGACGATGCGCCTATCGCTGGCTCCGATAGCTGGACCGGGGCGGAATTCGAGGAGCTCACCGTCGCCGCCCCGGGGGTGCTAGCCAACGACTCCGATGTCGAGTCGAGTGCCGTCACCGCCATGCTGGCCTCAGCGCCCACTAAGGGCGAGGTTGTCCTGGAGGCCGATGGTTCCTTCGTCTACGTGCCGACGACTGACACCTGTGGCGTCGACTCCTTCACCTACCGAGCCAACGACGGATTCCTCTTATCGGCACCGGCCACGGTCACGCTCACCATCGCCTGTGCCCCCGAGTTCACGGGCACCATTGAACAAGCCGGAACGCTCAGGGACATTCTGGAAGCCTCCGACTACTCGCCGGCGCAAGACGCCGACACGCTTCGCCTCTATCGTGCGTTCTTTGATCGGGACCCCGACATCGGCGGTATTCGGTACTGGCTCAGCCTCAGTCGAGAAGGGGTCAACTACGACACCATGTCGTGGTCCTTCGCTAACTCAGAGGAGTTCCGACTCACCTACGGCGATGTCCCCGATCAGCGCTTCCTAGAGATCGTCTACCGGAACGTGCTCGGCCGAACCCCCGACCCGGATGGCTTCGACTACTGGCTCGATCAGATGGAGAACGGACTACCCCGGCACCTCGTCGTCCGCTGGGTCGCCGCCGGGATGGAATTCGAGAACCGGTTCCCCTACTCCGCCCGCTGAGCCGTTCGCTGATGGCGCGTCACCGATACTGAAGCCTCGTCGAGTGGCTGGGTCATTCCAGCGGCGCCGTACCGTCTTGGTGCCGTGGATCTGGAGGACGTCACGGCCAACTCAGGCCCGCGTCCGCGGACGCGAGGGCCGATCCTTTCAGGAGCAGAACGTTCGAGCATTGCTCTTTGCCCTTTGCGGCCCTTGTAGCCAACCCGCTCTTGCCGCCAGCCACCGTTACCGCCCCAGTCGAGCTCCGCTCGACCAAGCGTATCCGCCCCCTCGGCCCAGACGAAACCCCCAAACCCACGCCCGCGTCCGCGGACGCGGAATCTTGCGGTGAGTGGTTGGCTCGGGCTAAACGGCAGCACGAGGAGGCCGAAGAGCGCCCAGAGTGGTTGACAGTATCGATGGTGGCGCTGGTTGCTAGTTCCTGCCTGCCAGTCATTGGTTGGCAGTCACTGGTTGGTCGTGAACGTCCCGCCTCACAGTCGCCAATCGGGAACCCAGTCCGGGTCGTTGGCGTGCAGATGGCGGTGATGGAGGCTGCATATCAGTACCAGGTTGGCGATTGTGGTTGGCCCGCCGTTCTCGCGGTAAGAACCGGCGACGTTGCGAGCGGAGCGAGCATACTCGAGTTCGAGCGGAGCGAGATACGTGAAGGTGGAGGAACGAGTAGGCGCCGCATCCGTGGTATTGGCACCCCTTGTCCCGGGCTTTGATAAGGCGAAGCTGTCGCTTGGTGGGGCGAGGGGCCGAAGGTGAAGCGTCGATTGGTTGGCCGCGGGAGTCGTGCACCATGGCCCGGATGGTCGACCCGCACATGAGCTCAGACGCCTGAGCCTGGGGCAGGGGAGAGCCGTCTTCTAGGGTGTGGACCAGGGCCCCGTCGGGGTTGGCGGTGACGTGCACTACGACCTCGGCCGCTATTTGGGACGTGCCGTCGGTCGTGAGCCGCCGGGCCAGAACATTGAGCAGGGCATCGGATCTCTGCTGTCCCAGAAGGTCTCCAGCGGCGGTGGACCCTGACATGACTTCGGCGTCTATGAGGCTGGTGATCTGGGCGCCGTCGAGGGTGGGAAGACGGGCGGTGAGAACGATCATCCCGTTGGCGTCGGTGTGCCAGCTGACCGATCTAGCGGCCTGCTGTCGGGCCAGGATCTCGTCGGCCGAGCTGCCAGCCATGCGGAATCCGGCTAGGGCAGGGCCAAGGCGGCTGGCGGGCACCTTGGTAGCGATGGCGATCATGTCGTCTATGGTTCCGGCCTCGGCGTAGCGGGCCAGGCATCGGGCTTTGGCGTAGCTGATCTGTTGGGTGGAAAGGGCTCGGTCGAGGGGTGCGAAACGCACGAGGGCGTTGGCCACTCTCAACTGGTCGTGAGCGGTTGAGAGGGCGATCTCGGCGACGTTGGCCCACCAGGCGGCGCAGGAAGCTGAGCCGCTGGCCACCCAGGCCCCTCGCTGGTCGTAGGCGGCGAGGAAGCGGAGCTGGGTGTGCATGGTCGCGTTCTGCGAGGCAACCGAGGCGATCAGCTCGGCTTCGAGGACGGGGGTTGGGAGGGTGAACGGGTCGGTGGAGAGCGGGAGCAGGTCGGACACGGGAAGCCTTCAAGCAGGGGCGCAACATCAGGCGCCGGTAAGCGGGAGGCTCCCAGAGGAGCGATGAGTGAAAGACTAGTCGGGCGGTGTGACAGTCTGGAATGTGACAGTCTGGAACGTGACAGTCTGGAATGTGACAGTCTGAGCCGGGGGACTCAGAAAGCCAAAAGAAGCAAACCCGTCACTGCAAGCAATGACGGGCGCTGTTGCTCTGCCTTACCGACAGAGTGGGGTACCCGGTGAGTATAGAGGGGCCCTCATGCGGCTAGCAGATAACACGGGCGCTGTTTCCCGATGACCTGCGGCTCCTGGCCTGGCCTAGGCCGATCACTCCGGGGTCTGCTCGGGGATCATGCTGGACTACTGACCAAGTGGTCAGCTAGGAACGGCCTGGTCGGGGTCAGGAAACAGCTCTCGAATGGCATCTAGCCAGTCGTCTCGGAGCGGATTGTCGAAGTTAGCTCTACAACGGGCGGCCGCCCGCTTCGGGAGAAAGACCTTCTCGAACTCCTCGAAGGAGCGGAACACCTCGGGCGGTCCATCAATGGCTGGTGAGGTCATGATTGCTCCTGTGGTTCGGGGCTGCTTCGGTGATAATTGGCGAATAAACTGTGGTTGAGGTCTGGCCGGAAGTAGTGCTTGCGTTCTATCCATACTAACCCATCACCCTTGGAGATTATCGCGACGTCGATTGGCCCACCGACCGTTTCTGCGTCAAGGGTCACTCGGCGTTTGATGGAAGTCAGATTGACTAGGGTCTCGGCCATGACTGCTAGCTCCTCCTTAGGAAGGGACTCAACGGCGGCGAAGATCGGCTCAACGTGATTGTCTTGGATGTACCCCGCGATACCTGTCCGGAAGGTTTCAAGAAGGCTCTCCAGAACTTCTGACTCCACCGATCTGGTTCCGTCTTGCGGCTGCGTGGAGGCCGCTAGCCCGCCTACCAGCGAGCCCAGAGCAGCGTCTATCGCATCTCTTAGCTGGGGGTCGATCCCAGACATGAAGAGGTTAACCATCTCATGCTGGGCGAAAGGGATGACAGCGGAACTCATCTCGGCCGAGACGCACCGGTGGGGCTTTCGTCGTCGCCGGAGGACACCACCCATCACTCCGAGTACCTCGAACTCCTCGAGGTGAGGCAAGAACTCCGACTCCCCGAATCCGGCTATTACTAGCCCAGCGCTGTCACCCGTCCCCACGGGAGGTCTCTCAAGGAAGCACGCCGTCAGTTCGGCTAACAGGGTATTGGTCTCCGGGAGCATGGGAGCACTCTCGAAGACATGGTCGCTGATGGTGCTGGCGGTCTCGCTGAAACGCTCAACGAGCCGAGCACCATAGTCCTCCGGCAGATCATCCAGCGCAGGCGCGCTTCGGCACCTCTCTAGATTGGCTTTGACCAGTTCGTCGAGGAGAGCAGCGGCGGCGGTAACAGTGATCTGGCCCTCCGTCTCGGCCCGATCCTGGGCCACCTCAGCGAACGAGGACAGGATCTGGCTGTAGAGTTCGAAGCAACTGGTCCCGAATACCTCCTCCTCTTGATCGGGGGAGAGTAAGGATGGGTTGTTCTCGATGAAGTTGATCATCCGGCCCGCATAGTCCGACAGAAGCTGCTGGCGGTCTGACCCGAGATACTGCCGAAACGACTTAATGACGGTCTCCCATGGAATACCCGAGAGCAGGGCGTTGCCATAGACCATGACCCCCACCGGGGCTTCTTTCGAGAGGGCAAAGAGTTTGTTGACCGTGTTGTAGACCTTGGCCTGATCACCTCTTCGGATAGACACAGCGCTGTCGGCGGCCAGGGCCACCCCATACCGATTCATGATTGCGATCTCTGCCGTCACTATTGCGCCTCCACTGGCTTGCTCACGTTCTAACGATGGAACGGGGCCGATGGCCCGAAGTAGCGAAGCTAGGCAGAGTCTAACCCCGGGTGGTCGTTGTTCGCTCGCGAACCTGGTGTGGTTGGGGTGGCGTCTGGAGGAGTTGCCGCGGTGTCAGGAGTCGGTACCGGAGCCGTCATGGCCCTCGCCGTGGGGAGGTTCCCTTGGTGGTTGCCCGTACCGCTGACGTGATTCTCACGATCGGTGAGCCTGGATCGGCGGACCGAGCAGATCGAAGAGAACATCAACCTGGCTCCCGGCAAGCGGAACCCACACGTGCGGGGTGTGACCCAGGCCCTTCAGATCCTGCACGGGCTCGACCCCACCAGCGAAGACGATGAGTGGCTGTCCGATTCGATTCACGTGCTCGACGCCTACGCCATGGCGAGCTCGACCCTGTGCTCAGCGCTGCCCACCGACGGGGCATCTCGCCGGGGGAGTCCCACCAAGGTGATGCTGGCCAACTGCGAAACCCACCTGCGCGCCACGATCCGCGCTCTGGAGCCGCAGATAATCCTGACCCAGGGGAAGGACCCAGCGAGGGTCGTTCGTGGCCTGTCGACGGAGGTAGAGAAGCTTTCGGAAACCGTGTCCCGGGTCTCGATCGGGTCGGAGCCGATGGTGCTCTGCGAGCTGGCCCACCCGGCCGCTGGTCCGCCCGTGTCGTGGTCGAGCATGAAGCCGGGTAGCTACTTCGACGAGACGGCCCGGCCGTCGCTCGAGCTGGCCAGGGAGACGGTGATCGGCGACTAGGTCGAGGGTTGGTTGGTCCCTGCCAACCAGACGACCACGTCAATGACCCGGAGCAGAGAGATGTTGGCGAGGACGGGGCTGTCGCATGCGGCCAAAGCATCGGAACGGACGCTCTCGGCCTTGGCCCGCAACGACTCGTCCTGGAGGGTGTCGTGCATGGCTTGCCAGAACCCGCCACCGGGTGGCTTCAGGCGCCTTTCGACCACCGAGTCGTAGATCGGTACGAGGCGGGGACGTTTGGCCACCATCAGCTTGGAAGCGGTGGTCGGCACGATTCCGTGCAGCTTTCGTATGTAGAGATTGAGCGTGTTCATCGTGGCCAGTACGTCGGCGTGGATTTCCCAAAGGTCTTGGTCGGTCGGGAGCTGAGCCAGCATGGACGCGAACTGGTCGCTGGCGAGGATGGCGGCACCCGCTCTGGGCGGGACGCTGACCGATAGGGCGGTAACGGCGTAGAAGTCGGTGGTGGTGAACTTGTCGGGATGCGCCGTGTCGGACAATTGGTCGAACCATCGCCCGGTGTACCCGTCCTCGGACCCGGGAGGATGCTCGGCGTAGTACTCGACTAGATGCTTCGCAGCGAAGCCTGAGCTGAGGTCTCGCTCGATGCCGTCTCGCACGCCGCCGAACTCGTTTGAGTGGGCTAGACCTTTTGAGTGATTGTCTTGTCCATCCGCTGCCATGCCTGACACTACCTCAGATAGGTGGGGGATGGCCTGCGACAGACGCATCTAGTGGGCTGCCGGGTCCGCTACCTG
>JAUZSW010954318.1:0-40068 GCA_034780735.1 Hyalogyrina grasslei
TTTCTTTTGCTCAACAATAAGGGTTTCCTGGCGCACCTCACGAATTTTTCTACCCCGCCATTTTTCACGTTGCAGGTAGCCCCATTTAACCAGGGCATTGATACCATCCAGTGTCCAGCCACCCACCTTATCCGAGAGGTTTACCCATGAAAGCCCCGAAAATAATGTAAAACCTGCCAGGAAACTGGCCAATAACAACAACGTAGCGCCAATCGGGCTAAGGGCATTCACCAACAAATGGCTGACACCCTGCCCTAACAGACCACCCGCTTGCATGGGGAGATTGCCATCTGAAAAATGTAAAATGGACAGTCCACATCCACTGACCAGTGTAATAAAAAAACCCGTCCAACGCACACTGAGCTCAGTGAAATCAAGCTCTCCCGACTCTCTTTCACTCCTAAAAAGCAGCCAGCCGCTAAAACCTACGATAACCGGTGCCAGATAAGCAAGGTAGCCAAATAAATAGAGGAAAATATCAGCAAACCACGCACCTAGCTTACCGCCAAAATTTTGAACGTCATTTTTGTTCGCGGTATGGGACCAACCGGGGTCGCCTGCGTCGTAACTGATCAACGCAATAAATAACAGCAATGCAACGGCTGAAAAGATGAAAAGCACCGCTTCACGCACGCCCTGCCCTAGGTGGGTAGTCAATGGTTTGGCCAGAGGTTTTTTTTTGATCGCCTGTTTCAATGCTAAACTCATATCTTAAATAAACCACTCAATCCATTGATTAATAGAACTTTCGCTTAGTCTATCAGAGAATAGGCGTAAAACGAATCGGCAATGCTTGAGCGTTGCGGGGAGTTTAACATCCCGCTTGAGTTTCGATGAATATTATCGAGAATAAACCTTTTTTTAGATAAGCTGGTTTGGTTTAGCGGGAGGTACGTTTCCAGTCTGCGCCTTTGCCGACTGCCTTGAGGATTCCGCCAAAATTGATAACCTTCCAAGCCATGTAAAATGGGGCCGTAAACAGTGCTTTCCAATCAGCGAAGCTGGCCTTGCCAATGACCATCGCAGCGATAACGTGCAGGAAAATCAGTAAAAAGGCACATGACGCATAGACGGTCAGCCATCCCTTCGAAATGATGAGCAATATAGTCAATAACAGGATATGAAAAGTGAGTGGTAACAAGAGCAGCTCAAGCAGTGGCTCGATGAGGCGTACACGCCCCCGGAGCAACATTCCACCAAAAAGTCGCGGCACCTGATCTAATATCACACGAAATCGGCCACCTTCCCAACGTTCTCGCTGGGACTGTGCTTCCTTTCCGGTCGCAGGCATATCTGACCAAACAGTAGTATGCGATAAAAACTGCACTTTTTTACCTGCACCCACCAGACGGGTGTGATACTCCAGATCTTCGACAATTGAGAAGCTATCGTAGGGTATTTCATACAGACATTCACTGGACAATGCGAACCCATTACCCAGTATCCCAGAAGAAAAACCGAGATTATGCCGAGACAGGGGCCGCAAGTAATTAAACGCTAGAAAGGCAATGTGCATCAAACGTGTACGCAAATTAACGTGGGCATTGCCAACGAGATAAGCGCATTGCCCAGCGTCCGCACCGGATGCAAACAGCTCACGGAAGCTATCCAAAAAATTATTCTGCACGGTTGTATCAGCGTCCACTATAACGTAAGCATCATAATGCTTTGACAGCAATACATTGAACGCAAAGTTAAGCGCATATCCCTTGCCGCGAAGTTTTGGATCTTGGCGCTCCAACACACTGCAACCGAGTTTACGAGCCACCTGGGCCGTATTATCGCTACAATTATCGGCTATAACGAACAAATCACTGGGAAGCAATGGGTTGTCGCAGGAAAGTAGGCTATTAATGGTTGTCGGTAAGCCCTCTTCTTCATTATGCGCTGGCGTTACAACCGCAAGCCGTATCGGTGTGTTTGCGCTAGGTATTGGCCGCCTGGGGAATAAAATCAGCCCCGGAAGTGTCACTAAAAGTAGCTCTATCGTCCCTGGTAACGTTAGCAGAAAAAGTGCCAAACTAACGGTGTAAAGCAATCCTTGCATCATTATGCGGTCTCTTTCCTATGGTTTGACTACAACTAAGCCTTTTCTTGTTGCCCCTCTATTTCCTCACGCACCTTTGCCATATCCACCTCACGCACTTTGGAAATAAGCTCTTCCAGTTGAGGTGCTGATAACATTCCCGCCTCAGAATACAGAATAACCTGTTCACGAAATATCATAAGTGTAGGAATAGAGCGGATTTGAAAAGAACCTGCCAGCTCCTGTTCCTCTTCGGTATTGACCTTCGCAAATACAATATCTTCGTAACCTTCCGATACAGACTCGTAGGTGGGCGCAAAAGAGCGGCATGGACCACACCACGGTGCCCAAAAGTCAATAATTACGATGTCGCTATTGCTAATTGTCGATTCAAAATCTTTTTGTGTCAGTGAAACAGTCGCCATTGCAACTCCTGAATTGTAAATAACTGTGTGAAACTCTGCCACAGAATGTTGTGGGATACCAGTGCTTCACCGATGAAAGTCGTTGTTGTACCCAGTGCAATAAAAAATAGGAGAAAATTGCCTCTCAGAGAATATCGAGATTGAGCAAATTATCACGTAGTTGAAACAACCGGCTCAGCGGATCGCCAAGTTCAAGTAATGTTTGTTTTTGAGTCAATTCAAGAGGTAAAAGCTCAACCAATCGTCCTGCTACCCATTCAGCATCAGTGAAGTCTTTGGCTTGCGCTGGATAGGGAGAACCAAGCTCCTTTAGAATTCGTTTAAGCATTGAGCTGAGTGACTCAAATTCAATCGGTAAATCGCTATGTGGCTCATTCGGGAGAGACTCTACATCGCCAATAATCAGTTGATCATTCTGCACCTCTTGGTGCAAAATCCTAACCTTATTGTAGCCTTTTGCAGTGATTCCTAATAAACCATCCGGATACTGCTTCCAGTCAATAATTTTTACGAGAGTGCCGAATGTATAACACTCCGCTGCAGTGCCAGTCTCCTGTCCCTTTTTGATTAGAGAAACGACAAATCCAGAATCATTACGCAAACAATAGCTAACCATATCCACATAGCGAGGTTCAAAAATCCTCAGGGGCAGGATCCCGCCAGGTAATAAAACTGACTTTAAAGGAAAAACCGGATGCTTTTCCCCCATCGGTTACCCAGCATCCCGGATAATTGTCTCACCCCAACAAGGCATAATAGTATGGGCAATCTCTAACTGATCGAGTATTCGAGCCACCATAAAATCTATAATGTCATCGACTGACGTAGGATGATGATAAAACCCTGGGTTGGCCGGCATAACCACCGCGCCCATACGCGAAAGCTTTAGCATATTCTCGAGATGAATTTCGGAAAAGGGGGTTTCGCGAACCACCAGTATCAATTTCTTACGCTCTTTAAGCGTCACATCGATAGCCCGTTCTATGAGGCTGCGGCTTTGTCCGGTTGCTGCAGCCGCGAGTGTGCCTGTCGTGCAGGGACAAACCAGCATGGTTTTATTAGCCCCGGACCCACTCGCCATAGGCGCTGTCCATTGCTTCTCGCCATACACGCGTAATTGGCCAGGCTGAGCACCGAAATGGGCGCTTAGATATCGTTCCCCTTCCGCTGGCCTCGCCGGCAGTTTTAACGCTGTTTCCATGCCAATAACCACTCTTGCAGCTTGAGAGAACATTAAATCCACTCTGACACCCTGCTTCAGAAGCTGCTCTAGCAAGCGTAATCCATATTGGACTCCGGAAGCTCCGGTCACCGCGAGCGTAATAGATTCAGTTTTTTCCACTTGTCTTCCGTTCTTTTAATGCGGTAAGAAGTTTCTCATGTAAACCACCAAAACCACCATTACTCATTACAAGAATATGGTCTCCTGGTTGCGCCTGTTCATTCAGGCGGGAAACCATTTCATCTATTGAATGGAGTGTCTCAGATGGCACCGGAATATCCTCAGCCGCCAAGTCCCAGTTTAAGCCAGGATGTAAGTAGGTAAACAAACAATCAGCCTCACGAAATGCGGTGCCCAAAGATTTCCCGTGTACCCCCATCTGCATGGTATTGGAACGTGGCTCGAAAGCGACTATGATTTTTTCGCTGCCTACGCGTTGGCGCAAGCCCTGCAAGGTTGTTTGGATAGCCGTTGGGTGGTGGGCAAAGTCATCGTAGACACGGATGTTATCCACTTCACCGCGTAGCTCCATACGCCTTTTTATCCCCTTGAATTCTGCCAGCGCAGCCAGACTGTGTTTTGGTGGTACACCCACGTGCCTGGCAGCAGCGATCGCCGCGAGCGCATTGAATGCATTGTGTCTACCCAATTGTGACCATTCAAATGCACCCAACTCTTCTCCCAAGTAAAAGATCGACAATGCCGAACAATCGGGTTTATCCGCGCGATAGCGCCAACCGGTGTGACTATGTTGCTCACCCAGTGTTTCGCAAGTAGTCCAACATCCCATTTCTAGTACTTCGCTGATCGAATCGGTCCCTGAGGGATGAATAATCAAACCTTCCCCTGGCACCATGCGAATCAAGTGATGAAACTGACGCTGAATGGCTGCCAAGTCTGGAAAGATATCCGCGTGATCGTATTCAAGATTATTAACAATCAGCGTTCTAGGGTGATAGTGGACGAACTTAGAGCGTTTATCGAAGAAAGCGGTATCGTATTCATCCGCCTCTATGACAAAAAAGGGCGACGAACCGGTACGCGCAGAAAGACCAAAATTTTCGGGTACCCCACCAATCAGAAACCCAGGGTTTAAACCCGCGTACTCCAGTACCCAGGCCAGCATACTGGCGGTACTGGTTTTTCCATGAGTCCCCGAAACGGCCAGTACCCAGCGGTCACAAAGCACATTCTCATATAACCATTGGGGGCCAGAGGTGTAACTCAGGCCCTCGTTAAGCATCGCTTCAATAATGGGCTTCCCACGCGTCATGACATTACCGACAACCACCGTATCAGGTGTCGGCTTTAACTGCGCAGAATCAAATCCTTCGGTAAAATCAATGCCCGCATCCTGCAGTTGCGTACTCATTGGAGGATAGACGTGTGTGTCTGCGCCCGTTACCCGGTGTCCAGCCGATTTGGCCAACTGGGCAATGCCGCCCATAAATGTACCTGCAATACCTAATATATGGAGATGCATCTTCCTTGTTGTTCCTTCAAAATTGATGGAGTATTAGACAAGGTTGTTGATCTTGGCAACAGCCCTTTTTACCTCCAGAAAAATTATTCCGAGTCTTGCAGTTTGAGAGGTCATCACGGCAAGAACGGCATCACGCCCTGCATGGATCAGAACAATATACCCGCCTCGCCCTTTAACAATAACCTGTTCAAGATCCCCCCTTCCAAGCTCCTGCACTGCCCTGTCTCCAAGGGATAGCATAGCCGCACTCATCGCACCCAGTCGATCACCATCGATATCCTGAGGTAAAACAGATGACATAATAAGTCCATCAGTAGAAATAATGGCAGAGGCTATCACCTCGTTTGATACAGCGTTTAAATCACTTAATATTGTATTTAATAGTTCCGCTCGCATAACGGTTTATTTAACTCCTCATTCCAAGTGTTCATATTGCACTTTTTTGATTATCCATGAGCAAGCTCTAATTGATTGACCTATCTATTTGCCTATTGGCATAGTTTCCATGTTTTTCACTATACCGGAGGGTATAGAACGACATTGTGACCTATGTGTTGTGCCGCTTGTCTATTTAAGACCGCTTTATGGGTGATTTGTTGCCAAGGAATGGGAATTCAATTACTCCGAATTCTAACTCCCCTTTTGCTCACAGTTAAACGACCTCAATCGTCGTATAGAGCAAACTACTGCGTTATAGTTCCGAAAGTGATCACATTTTCATTCCTTAAGACCGAGGCACTGCCGATGGGTTAAGAATAAAAGTCTCAATACCAAGGCGTCATAGAGTACTAGTATTATTCACATTGCCAAAACCATTCCTCCCACGAAAACGCCATACCCGTACTCCCGTTTTCTTGTTAAACTTCCTGATGTGCCAAGAGTGATCACTCAATTTCAATAATATACTGGCGACAACCCAATGCTACGTTTTGAATTCAGTCCAACCGTTAGCCGTAATCTTCTGATAGGAATGCTGACGGGCACGATCCTCGTGGTTGGTCTGCTGTACGGGTTCCGAGAAACTTTGCAGCACATCTATTTCCACAATCAGGTCACTCCCACGGGGTTATTGCTAAACGGTGTCATTATCAGCCTTTTCATACTCGGCATGGTGCGCCTTGCTGTCCTGCTGCGCCATTATTGGCTCGAGGAAATTGCGATTGCTGATTTTCTCGAATATATCCATCATGAAGAAGAAGATTCTAACGCCCAAAGACCGGATATAGATGCGGGATCAATTATCGCTCGCCGCTACGTGTCAATGGCAATTGCACAAAAACAAGGTACCACGGCCAATCATGCTGCACTCTCCCAGGTGTTATTAGCCAACGAGAGCATCCGTGGCAGTCTCACAAAATATGTGAATAACACGCTCATTCTGATCGGTGTTTTTGGAACGGTCGTATCGCTTTCCATCGCACTTTATGGCACCTCAAATCTGATTGATGCCTCTGCTAATATTTCAACAAGTGATAGCTCAGAAGGCATTAACTTGGTCATTCACGGAATGTCCACCGCCTTATCCACGACCATTTCAGCCATTATTTGTTATCTAATCTTTGGTTATTTCTATCTGCGTCTTAATGGCGTAAAAATAAGGGTGATTAGTGCTATTGAGCAGATCACCGCTGATTATCTTTTGCCAAAATTCAAGGTTAAGCCAGAAGATATTACCCAGGAACTGGCCGTACTCGTTGAAGCGCTGGGACAGGTCACACAAGGCATGACAGAGGCACAAAACAATTTAAAAGAGGATCATCAACTACTTCGCCAAGGTATGCAGGATCACGATACTCGAATGAGCGAAATAGCAAAACAACTGCTGGAATTACGCCAACTATTAGCACGAGGTTTTCGTCTCGAGGAAAAAGGATAACGGATGGAAGCTTTCCCAAGTCTGCTGGGCGAGTTGGAAGCAGGAAATAGTGAGGAAAGCTTTTGGCCCTCATTTACCGACATCATGATGGTGGTTGTCATGATCTTTCTGATCTCTACCACCCTGTTGATCATACGCAATGTGGAACTTGTTCGAAACTTAACTGAAACCGCTGCTGCGGAAAAAGAAGCACAAGAAGCCAGCCAGGTAACCTTGGCGGAAAACCTTACCCTGGAAGAACGCGTAGCAGCACTCGAAGAACTTTTATCAACCGCCAGACTTGAGGGCATGCGCACCCAGGAAGAAAAGGAATCTTTAGCAATTCGTATTGATGAGTTAGTTAACCAGCTGGCCCAATCAACACACACCCGAGAATCCATTGAGGCTAAACTTACCAGCCGCATGGCCGAAATTAAAATCATGGTCAACCAGCTTTCTCAATTAAATAATGAGATGAATCAGGTGCGTGAAGCGCTCACCGTTAAAAGTAACGACCTCACTAACAAAGAAAGAGAGTTAACCTCAGCAACCTCTACTATTGAGTCTTTACACGCGAAACAGCAGGATCAATCCGAAAGTATTCAAACGATGCAGCTTCAAGCCAACGTGACAGAAGAGTCTCTCACGGCATTGCAAACAGAATATGCCACGCTACAAAGTCAGTACGATAAACTCATCCGCCCTGCCCGTACTACCAAGGGTAAATATGTGGTGTCTGTGCGCTATACGAAACAGGACGGAAATAATCTTTATGAGATTAAAAGCACCTCAGAAAATAATTACACTCAGACCAGTAAAGAAAATCTGCATACCCAGCTGCAGGGCTTAAAGGACAAATACCAGGACAATCTATATATCCGAATCATCATCCCTGACAATAGCAACCTGACCTATCAAGAAGCTTATGGATTCACCAGCGAAACCCTAAATCGATACGATTACTACCGCCAGTGAATATACATTTGCTCACTCCAAAAGTGTCCTAGACTAAATATGAGACATTACGAGCTCGTGCGAGGTAAGCCCTGCCTACCTGCACAAATCACAAAAACGTACGCTAACTGTTCTTTTCCATATAAAGACTGAACACAAAAGCACACTGATACCAGCAAATCTCCCTTTTATATTTGCAAAATACTAATACTCAACTAGAATCTAATAATGGAAACCTGAATTCGCTTCAGCAAGCTCATAGCGTGGTTAACCCTCTTCAACCACTGCATATTGGCTTTAGCGATCTAACCAGGATCCAACGAGACTTTAGATAGAGATGTCAACATAACATGTTGATTCTTTAGAAATTGACTCTGAATATAATAAATAACATTAGTATTTAACTCAGTTGGAGATGTAATGAAATTTTCTAAGATATTCCTAGCCTCCGCGTGTGCGCTAGTTTTGGTTTCATGTGGCAGTGACAATAAAGGCTCACCTGAACCAACCGAAACCGCTGCACTCGGAGACTCTGGCAGTACCGAACTAACTACAGCCCCTCTATCATTTCAAATCGACAAGGTCACTTCGTGGAGAGGCGGTGCTAAGGCAGCCTATTCAATCGTCCATGATGACTACCCTCTTCCTGAGGGTCTTCACAAACACTATTTGGAATTAAATAAAAGAGATCTACGCGCCGGTTTTGGTGTGATTGTCGGATCCTGCGAAGCACAGCCGGATTGCTACAATTCGATGCGGCAGATGGTGACCGAAGGACATGAGATCATTAACCATTCTTTTTCCCACACCGACTTAACGTTAGAGAACACCGACTGGAATCAGGAAATTGACCAACCAACCCTGTTGCTCAGACAACAGGGATTCGATAGCACCACCTATGTATTCCCATACGATCAGACTAACGACTTGATATTACAACGATTAAAAGGCTTGGAGTATCTAGGCTCACGAGGTGGCGGACGTGGTATGACACCTGCGGATATGAATTTAGATGACCCTTTAGCTCCATTTCGAGTCCGGTTTGATGGATTTTATGAAGACCCAGACACTGGTCAGAACACCCACTCGGCCTACAACGGTCAAGGTGATGTTCTCAATGCCTATCTTGATGATGCGATTCAAAAAGGCGGCTGGGCTGTCCGTGAGCTACACGGAATTGAGGACAGTTCATGGGGAAGTGTACATTTAGCCCCGTACACGGCTCACTTAGATTATGTGACTACTAAGGTGCAATCCAACGAAGTTTGGATGGATACTTTCACTAATGTGACCCGCTACCGAGCATCACGCGCCTATTGTGGCGAGGCACTGGCGCAAGATGGTGCTGTTACTTTCAGCCTATCTACCAGCACGGACTGCACTAAATACGCAACACCACTTAGCGTCATTATTAGCACTAATGGAGTAGATAACATAACGGCAACCCAGAATGGAGTGGGCATACCTGGTAAATCCCTTGGCTCAGGAAAGCACCTATTGGACATCGACCCTACGGCTGGGCCAGCTTACATTACAGGTCCTAGCAGCCAATGAAGAACCTCATGTAGTTTCTTTTCGTACAAGACAAAATAAACAACCCCGCCGCAAGCGGACGGGGTATTTATGGATATATTCGCTCACGGCCTCATAGCACGCAGCAAGCAGCGGGGAATAAAAACCCAAGTCATTAAAAACACTGCTTAGCATGGAGCAATATTTCGAGGTGAATAAGCGCCTGTCGGGAGGTTATGGCGCTCACTTAACCCACCCAAACCCGCGCATTCCGAAACATCCTCATCCAAGGCCCACTCTCACCCCAATCGTGCGGATGCCAGGAACATTGAACCGTGCGAAACAGGCGCTCTGGATGTGGCATCATAATCGTAAACCGACCATCTTCTGTAGTCAGGCCAGTGATGCCATGCGGTGAGCCATTAGGATTTTCAGGGTAGTGCTCGGTCGCATGACCGTGATTGTCTACATAGCAAAGTGACACCAGCCCGGCCTTCAAAACTGATTCAGAAGAGTTACCGGTAAATACCGCCTTACCCTCACCATGTGCAACCGCAATGGGCAGGTGAGACCCCTGCATTTCGTGAAGAAAGATCGAGGGCGATGGCAATACCTCGACGACCGACAAACGCGCTTCAAACTGTTCAGACAAATTATGCCTAAACCACGGCCAGTGTTCCGCGCCAGGAATTAAATGGCGCAATTGGGAAAGCATTTGGCAGCCGTTGCAAACACCCAAGGCGAATACATCAGGACGATGGAAAAATGTTTCGAACACTTCGCTTGCTTGGTCGTTGTGCAAAATGCTTTTTGCCCAACCGCCGCCAGCGCCTAATACATCGCCATAGGAAAACCCACCACAGGCGATCAGACCCGCGAAGTCTTTCAGGTCTTGCTGACCCGACAGCACGTCCGTCATATGGACATCGACTGCGGTAAAACCCGCTAGATCGAAAGCCGCTGCCATTTCCACATGTCCATTGACGCCCTGCTCTCTGAGAATCGCGACGCGTGGTCGAGCGGTCATGATATGAGCGGATCTAACCACATCCTCCTGCATATCAAATCCAACATGTGTTTTCTGACCCGGATCGTCCATTTGCAGTCGCTCGAACTCTTGTTCAGCACATTCTGGGTTATCGCGCAGCTTTTGCATTTGGTAGCTCGTATCGGCCCACAACGAATGCAAGTTAGAACGCTTTTTGCTGAAGAGAATTTGTCGGCCACTCTGAATGGAAATTCGATCGTCTTCAACCAATCGTCCAACTACGTGCACATGAGATTCTAATTTCGTTTCATCAAAGGCCGCTAAAACCTGTTCCTTGTCCTGGTGACGCACCTGTACCACAACCCCCAGTTCTTCGTTAAACAATGCATTGATTGCGTTCTTACCCAACGCCTGCAAACGAATTTCAACACCGGTATGCCCCGCAAAGGCCATCTCACAAATCGTGGAAAATAAACCGCCATCAGAACGATCGTGATAAGCCAGTAAAAAACCCTGTCTATTCAGTTGCTCAATTATTCTGAAAAAAGCTTTAAATGCTTCAGGATTATCCAGGTCAGGCGTTTGATGCCCGACTTGTTTATAGGCCTGAGCAAGACAAGATCCGCCCATACGCTGTTTACCCAAACCTAAATCAACCAACAAGAGATCTGTGTCTCCTTGATCAAGGCGCAATTGCGGTGTCAGCGTTTTACGTACATCTTCAACAGAAGCAAAGGCAGAAATAATCAGTGAAAGAGGGCCTGTCACCGAGCGTGATTCTCCCTCTTCTTCCCAAACTGTTTTCATCGATAATGAATCTTTGCCCACTGGTATCGCAATGCCCAAGGCTGGGCAGAGTTCCTTACCCACTGCCTTGACGGTCTCGAATAAATTAGCATCCTCACCTGGATGCCCCGACGGTGCCATCCAGTTAGCTGAGAGACAGATATCGGAAATATTCTTGATTCCCGCGGCGGCGATATTGGTTAAAGCCTCACCAATCGCCATACGTCCCGACGCAGGCGCATTGACGAGCGCAATCGGGGCTCGCTCACCCATCGCCATAGCCTCACCGGTATAGCCTTTATAATCACTCAGCGTAACCGCAACATCGGCCACTGGCACTTGCCAAGGCCCCACCATCTGATCCCTAGCGACTAGTCCGGTGACACTTCGATCAGCAATGGTCACGAGGAAATTTTTCGACGCAACCGCTGGCATAAGTAACACTCGCTCGATCGCCTCTTCGATACGAATATCCGCAGCATTAAATTCTGGTTTTAGAAAATGCTGGCTGCGGGCTCGGCGTAGCATTTTCGGCGTTTTCCCCAACAAAACCTCTAGAGGAATATCAACAGGTTTGTTGTTAAAGTGACGGTCACCGACGATCAATCGGCGCTCTTCAGAAACCTCGCCAATCACTGCATAGGGACAACGCTCCCTTTCACAAAGTTGTTCAAAGCTCTCAAGTTGTGCTTCAGTAATCGCGAGTACATAACGCTCTTGCGCCTCATTGCACCAAATCTCCATGGGTGACATCCCCGGTTCCGCATTCGGGATATTGCGTAATTCAAAACGACCACCTCGATCAGCATCGTCAATAATCTCCGGCACCGCATTGGACAAACCACCCGCGCCCACGTCGTGGATCGAAAGAATGGGGTTTTTCTCACCCATGGTCGTACACACATTTATCACTTCCTGGCAGCGGCGCTCCATTTCCGGATTGCCACGTTGCACGGAGGCAAAATCTAAATTCTCACAGCTACTACCACTGGCCATCGACGACGCAGCGCCACCGCCAAGACCAATCAACATCGCGGGGCCACCCAGCACTACAATCGGCGTCATCTTAGGCAGCGGATGTTTTTCCAGATGCGCCTCACGAATAGTACCCATGCCACCGGCGATCATAATCGGCTTATGGTAACCACGGATCTCCTCCCCCTTTTCTGCCGGGACTTTTTCTTCGAAGGTGCGAAAGTATCCGGTTAAACCCGGCCGGCCAAATTCGTTATTAAATGCCGCCGCACCAATCGGGCCTTCGAGCATAATCTCGAGAGCCGAAGCAATACGCTCAGGCTTACCGAAATCGGTTTCCCAGGGGCGCATTTTCCCAGGCAACTTGAGATTAGAAACTGAAAACCCACACATGCCAGCCTTCGGACGCGACCCACAACCGGTGGCGCCTTCATCACGAATTTCACCACCCGATCCGGTAGCCGCTCCAGCAAACGGAGAAATAGCCGTGGGGTGATTGTGCGTCTCAACCTTCATCAGAATATGAGCAGGTTCAGTCACTCCACCATACACTCCGTTAAGCGGGTCAGGATTAAACCGCTCCGCTTCACGCCCTCGCATTACTGAAGAGTTGTCGTTATACGCCACAAGAACCTGATCGGGATTCTGCTCGTGAGTATGGCGAATCATGCCGAAGAGCGTTTCCTTTCGAGCCTGACCATCAATCTCCCAATCCGCATTAAAGATCTTATGGCGGCAATGTTCCGAATTAGCTTGAGCGAACATCATCAGTTCAGCATCCGTAGGGTTACGGCCCAGCGTTGTATAACTCTCTGCAAGATACTCAATCTCATCGGCAGATAGGGCCAGACCCAAGGCTACGTTGGCCTTCTTCAACTCACTGCCAGCGTTTACATGAATATCAATTTCCGATAATGCTGCAGGCTCAGCTTCATTAAACAAGACCTGCGTATCTTCCAGCTTATCGAACACTGTTTCCGTCATCCGATCATGCAAGATATCTGCTACGCGCTGATGCTGTTCCTGAGTTAAAGCCGTATTTAGCTTCAGTGAATAGGCCGTAGCACGCTCAATACGGCGAACATTTGCCAAACCGCTCACCTGTAAAATATCCGTCGCCTTACTCGACCATGGCGAAATCGTGCCTGGACGAGGCGCTACTACCCGTAATTCTCCATCAGAAATCTCCACCGGAGCCTGCCCTAACTCGATAAGGATATCGCGCAGATGGGATTCTCCCTCAGAAGATAAAGCTTTTTCTAAATCTAGAATATATCTATAACATGATGTTATATCTACAATATTTACCGTTACTTCACGTAACTTCTTAAGTAACTGATCAAGACGAAAATCGGAGAGAGCGTTGCTTCCGGGCAAAACCTTCATACGAACTCCAGACAAGGTGGTGGTTCGGAAAAACGGCATCATAGCGAAAAGCAGGTACTGCCGCATTGAAAAAAAACGCTCGCGCACCCATAATTAGATTTAGAAACCTTAGTTAGATGACGAAAGTCTAGCGAAGGATTCTAAATCAGTGCCGGGGGCGACATGGCTTCGACGTGGATTACAAAACCGGCGGTGCATGCCGAGGTGACAGCTTAGCCTCGTAAACTATCCAGCTGTACAGTTATAGTTGCAAACGACGATAACTACGCTCTAGCTGCTTAAACCAGCTAGCATCTGACTGGCTCGTGCCTGGACGGTCAACTCAGGTGTAATCTAAACAGGATCGCGGTGCGGTACGTCTTAGGCCAAATCGCTAAACCTTAAACTCAGACTCGCAAATTGAAATCCTGTTCGTCGGAGTTCAAGGCGCTAAATTAAAAGACGAAACTAAGCATGTAGTACCAATGGCAGAGGGTTTGCGGACGCGGGTTCGATTCCCGCCGCCTCCACCAATACAACCTCCAAGGCCGTCTTATGACGGCCTTTTTATTGCCTAAAAACAAGCAGTTAAGTGACTTTAGTGTTCAATGCAATCCGATAGCGCTTATTGACATCCGGGGGTAACTGGGGGTAACTTTGGGGGTAGGTACAGACCTCTAGGAACAGTTACCCCCAAATGCCCTTAACTGCAACATCAATCAAGAACGCCAAGCCTAAGGACAAAACCTACAAGATTTTTGATGGCAAGGGGCTGTTCCTGCAAGTTACCCCCAATGGTGGGAAATGGTGGCGTTTGAAGTATCGCGTCGATGGCAAGGAAAAGCTGCTTTCTCTTGGCACCTATCCAGATGTTAGCTTGAAGGACGCCAGAGAGCGGCGGGATAAAGCTCGAAAGCGGATTGCGGCTGGTATTGACCCCAGCGAACACCGCAAAGCAAAGAACGCGGCTAAGACCGAACGGGCAGCTAACAGCTTTGAAGTAGTTGCACGGGAATGGTTCTCCAAGCACGAACCTAACTGGTCGGTTAATCACGCAAACCGAATCATCCGCCGATTGGAGAGAGACATCTTCCCCTGGATCGGCGGTAAAGCCGTTGCCGATATTACCGCCCCCCAACTACTGGAAGCCATCCGCCGAATCGAACAACGTGGCGCATTGGAAACCGCCCACCGCGCATTGGGTAACTGCGGGCAGGTATTCCGATATGCCATTGCCACCGGCCGCGCTGAACGCGATCCTTCCGGCGATCTGAGGGGCGCACTCGCACCAGTGAAAGGCACACACTTTGCATCCGTCACTGAACCCAAACAGGTGGCAGGCATATTACGGGCGCTGGATGGCTATGAAGGCACCCTCCCCGTTTGCTGTGCATTGCGTCTTGCACCGCTACTTTTTGTCCGCCCCGGGGAACTACGCCATGCACAATGGAAAGATATTGACCTGGACAATGCCGAATGGCGTTACATTGTCACCAAAACCGACTCTCAGCATATCGTTCCGCTATCTAAGCAAGCGATTGAGATTTTACAAGAACTCAACCCTCTCACCGGCAATGGCCGCTATGTCTTCCCGAGTGCGAGAAATCCAAAAGGCGACAAACCCATGAGCGATAACGCCATCCTTGCCGCCATGCGCCGCATGGGAATCAGCAAGGAAGAAATGACGGGGCACGGTTTCCGAGCCATGGCTCGGACCATCCTTGATGAAGTACTGGGCTTCCGCCCGGACTACATCGAACATCAGCTTGCCCACGCGGTACGTGACCCCAACGGGCGCGCCTACAACCGCACCGCCCACTTACCTAAACGGCATGAAATGATGCAAGAATGGGCGGATTACCTCGACAAGCTGAAAGCGGGTGCTGAGATTATCCCGATAAACCGAAGCGCCTAAAAGAAATCGGGTGAATTGGAGAAGCTTAGATCCAATCTGACATCACGGGAGGTATACAAGCTTGATTTAGTAAGAGATACCGGGCCTGCACCTGGGCATTTTAGAGGGTCGTAGGCCAGGGTAATCAAGGAGTTTTATGGGCTGTTTGCTACATAGAGACTCTCGTCTGACGATACACACAATACAGAGTTAATGCCGATCCTGCTGCGTATACATGCGCGGGGTTTAGACTCACACTCAGAATTTACAGGAAGTGTAGCAACTCTCCATCGCTTGTTGGACAGAGACTTAAACAGGTTGGTTATGTCTTTGTATTGTTGGAAATCGGCCCACCTGCAGCAATTCCATTCCGCGAGAGAATTAATATTGAATTGGCAGACAATGCATTACACAAAATGATATTCAGGATCAGTCGTAGCGCTTCCACCGCCATCGACGATCACGGCGGGTTGGTCCTTATTACATAATGAGTAGTAGCGGATATGATCTTCATATTCATCGATCAGTTCGGCCAGACTCTTTTTTAAAGTGCTGAGTTCACGGGCTGCAAGATGACACTCAAATACGCTGTGTTGCACGCGCAGTCCATGATCTTCCAGTAAATTCGAGACCCGCAGCCGGCGGCGGTCATCAAAAACATCAAAACAAACAACGACAAGCTTGCTCATACCAGAAAAAACCCATCAGCCTGTTTGGCCCTCCCGGCGCCTTGCCAGGCAATTTCCAAAGAGCACCAATGGCAAAGAGGATACCAGCGAAGGCTGTCTCCGCTATCAATAAAGTCCTTGAGCAAGGCGCGCAAGCGAATGAACTCGGATTTTGTTAATTCGCATTCGAATACACTAAATTGTACTCGCTCTCCATAATCCATTAACACCGCATGCGCCATACGACGGTGTTTGTCATCGCTGATATCATAGGCGATCACCCAGCGCCGGCTCATCGCAACACCATGGCTTGATAACAGTCTTCCTGGCCACGCACCACAGTGGCAAAATGCCGTACTTGTGCCTCAATGCAACGGCGGTAATCGAGTTTGTAACCCGTTGCCGGATGTGTCACTGGTGCGTTGAATTTCGTTTCCAGCGCACCTATATATCGCTTGCGGGCGTTGTCAGTTAACAGGCAGGGTTCACCAGGAGCTGCTGGTTGTTTAAAATCATCATTATTCAGGCGCTGATTCAGTAGCAGATTTAATACCACGGCATCCACAATCAGGGCGCGAAATTCCTCGATCAGATCAGACGCCAAGGCAGGATGACCCGCTCGCAAGGGATGCAGATAACCCACATGCGGATTTAAGCCTCGTGCCCGTAAAAAAGCATAGACGTTGTAAAACAGCAATGTGTAACCATAGGACAGCAGCGCGTTAACGGGATCGGTCGGCGGACGCTTATTGCGCTGATTAAATGACCACTCGGTTCCCAACAGCGCGCCAAGTGCGCCAAAATAAGATTTGGCCGCCGCGCCTTCATGTCCACGAAGTGTATCCAGCGATTCAGCAGAATCCAGTTTATCCATTTGCGATTTTATTTCACCTGCTGCAATTCTAAGACGCTCCACACCGCGTTTGCGTGCATGACGCATTAGCAATAACCGTGAATTCGCCAACTTGCCGTGAAGAATCGAGCGCGCCACCGACAAACAGAATGCCCCGTCATCGGCGCGGCGGAACTGATCCCGGTGCAGCAGCACCGGATCTGTGCTGAAAGAATCAATCACACCATGATATTTGCCCCCGCCTGAGAGCAGCACAATGGGGATTTTCTCGGCCAGACAAAACTTCATCGCGGGCAGTGTGATCATGGAGTTTCCAAACACCAATATCTGATCGACTTTAATGGCCGGAATTTCCTCGATCACCTTATTATCTTGATAAACGACCAGACGACCCGAAGTTTTTCCCAATACGCAGCCGTGTTTTAGCAAGTACAAGGTACGCAGACGTGGATCATGATTCGCAATCGACACCTGGTGTTCCATCGCCTTCATATCTACAGGTTCAGTTTCGGTAGTTACCGCGGGCCCAATCGCTTTCATACCCGCTGAGTGCTCTGGAGTTAATCGCTTTACAATATTTTCCTGCCGCTGCGCATACAGCGCCTCTGCGAACGCCAAGGCAACGGCTGTGGGCGTGACAAGGGATTCATCTTCAATCTTGCTTGCGTCTTTTTCCATGAGCAAGTCGGGGGATTCCGAACGCAGCGGAAAGTCAAATAAGCGTCCGCGCTGTTTAGTCTTGAATGCCATTGAGCGAATAAATTGCACCCCAAGAAACGTGAAGCCACGATTAAAATCGACAATGCGCGTTTTACGCTCATTGATTTCAAGCTGTAGTGACTCCAGTACCTCTTCAGTCAATTTCAATGCATCATCAGCGCGTTTTCGGCTTCGGCAAAGCACAAGGAAATCATCAGCAAACCTCACCAGCCGGTGATCCTCGTCCATCATTTCCTCATCGAGCTGGTCAAGATATAAATTTGACAGGAGCGGCGACAGTGGCGAACCTTGTGGAACACCTTTCTTCATTCGGAAAAGGCGCTTGCCATCACGCACTTTGGATTTTATCCAGAGTGTAATCAGGTCGAGGATTTTTTTGTCACGAACCAGCCGCGCAACTTCCTGCAGCAAACGTTTGTGATCAATTTTATCGAAATAAGAGAGAATGTCGGCATCCACGACCCAGTGGTAGCCTTGATCACGCAGCCGCTCCACCCGGGCTACAGCCTGGGCCACGGAAAACCCCTTGCGATAGGCATAGCTACAATCTTCAAATTCCGCCTCAAACAAAGGCGCCAACACCAGCGCAACTGCCGTATGCAAGACACGGTCCCGGACAGCGGGAATCGACAGTTCGCGCAACTTATTGGATCCCGGTTTTTCAATCCGAACCCGCAGCAACGGGCGGGGGCGATAGGTATCGAATAAAACCTCCTTGCGCAAGGTATCGAGATTCATCATCAGGTCGTGCTCAAACTCAAAGACAGTTTCCCCATCCACTCCCGCCGCGCCCTCATTTCCGCGCACCTTCGCCCAGGCCTCAATCAAATTGGCATCCGTTAAGACATCCTCCAGCGTCGGTTTGATCATGGTCGCTCCATAGGTGTGAATAATTTCACTAATCGATACTTGAAAATCAACTCACCAATAGCATCCCGTCATCGGCAAGAACGCCGGAATCCAGTTTACACGGATGTGGGCCAACACCATTGGCAACTCTCCTTGATTGGATTCCAACATCCCCAACTCCAACACGTATTTCGTTTTCATCCCGCTCCAAAACCGGTCATGTCTCCAACCAAAGACAGCAGTAAAGATCAGCGACGTCTATATGGAAGTTTTCATCCCGTTCCAAAATCGGTCATGTCTCCAACCTAGGAGAGGTGATAGGAGAGGGAGTAATTGGTACTGTTTTCATCCCGTTCCAAAATCGGTCATGTCTCCAACTGGGATTGGGGAAATGTCTATTTTATCGACTCGAGGTTTTCATCCCGTTCCAAAATCGGTCATGTCTCCAACGCCATAAAATATAACTTCATGACTGGTCTCATGGGTTTTCATCCCGTTCCAAAATCGGTCATGTCTCCAACTCGCAACGTCAGACACTGCTACCAACGGTGGCTGGGTTTTCATCCCGTTCCAAAATCGGTCATGTCTCCAACTGGAGTCATTCTTAGTGTTGGAGGGCTTGGCTTCAGTTTTCATCCCGTTCCAAAATCGGTCATGTCTCCAACATAACGTAACAACACATCCGTTTACGTTTCCAGGTTTTCATCCCGTTCCAAAATCGGTCATGTCTCCAACTCGGGTATATCGCAAGTGCTTGGACTCATTTTAAGGAGGTTTTCATCCCGTTCCAAAATCGGTCATGTCTCCAACAAGAGCCAAAAATATTGAGCGAAAAATGCTCATGCTGTTTTCATCCCGTTCCAAAATCGGTCATGTCTCCAACTTGGGAGTGTTGTTTAATTTTAGACAACGCCTGCCTATGTTTTCATCCCGTTCCAAAATCGGTCATGTCTCCAACCGACTCGAAAGAGGATGTATGAAGAAGCTTGGTTGTTTTCATCCCGTTCCAAAATCGGTCATGTCTCCAACCTCAATTCACCCCACTTGCATGGAAGACGGTTGAATGTTTTCATCCCGTTCCAAAATCGGTCATGTCTCCAACCCCTACCTTTGTAACCTGTTGAACCATTGCCGGTTTTCCGGTCATTTGCGGCTGGCGCCGCATTCACACCCTGATCATTACAGTCGCACCCATTAATAATACTAAAAAGCTCAATAAAATCAATCATCTGCTGTTTCATGCCACATAAAGCCTCCTATCCTGTTGAATTTATGAAACTAATCGCGATTCCCAGCAAGTATGGTAGCAGCCTTTAATCGCTAGCCGATATAAATAATTATCATTTCTATACACGTTTTACCGCATTGATTTACAGGGAAAATTATTTTAGAGAAAACCACCTTTGGACATAACACCTCCAATGATTAATAGGGATCATGATCAAAAATAATGACCTCCCCAGTTACAGGCGAGGAATATATCAACCGCTTCGCCTTGCCATGCAAGGCATGGGCTATTGATAAATACAGCCATACCGGTGCCGCTCCAGTGAGGATTACGTCATTCCCTTCGCCTGCCTGTTTTATGGCTTCTGCTTTATAGGCCAAAAGCTCGTCTAGTTTGGCAGTTTCAGAATAGAGGGCCGAAAGGATAATGGTTATCATGTTTAAATATTGATCTTTAATGGACCAAAATTTTCGTACTTTCCCTTGGTATGCTGATATAGATTAACAGGAATACTATTAGCAAATTCTGCTCCTATAGTGGCAGCGACTGCTGTCGGCCCGGCATGAAAATAGTGCAACTTGTCAGCTCCCGAGTTCAGTATCTTAGCGACCTCACTACGCAAGTCATTTGCCAAATCAGGCATATCATCAGCGGTAAGTTCGGTATCTCTTGACAGTACAAATATACGATCACTGGGTATTTCTTTAAGCCTTTCATCTTGTTGAAGGTGGCTTTCTACCATTGCACGAATACTCCGCTTTGGGAGCAAATCAATAATTAGCACTGCCGCTCTTTTTCCAGGATTCTTCTTGATTTCCTGAAACCATTTCTTTTGTTGGCGTTTTTGCCCCCATGCTATTTGATACCAGGTCGATACAATTGGAATGGTTAGAAGGATACCAATCCAGATCCCTATTGGATCAAGATACTTCATGGTAAAGGCTAATATCGGTGTCAGTAAATTCTGTGCAGCATCCATAACCTAGCTCCTTAGTCTGTATTAATTGTAATTATCTTATAGGCATTACCTTTTTTTGAAACGGTAACACTTTGTGTGATCCCAGTTGATTTTCCCAATTTTTTACTTTTCGCGTTTGAAAACCCCAAGGCTTTAATCTGCGGCTGAATATCCTTCCATTTTACGGTGGCGGTTTTTCCAGAAATGGTTGCCTGTAGCACGTCTCCGCCGCGTGCACTGATTTTTCTTAGATTGGCGTTTTCCCATGTTTCTTTCTCTGGAGGGATAGGTTCATTAATTGAAAACAGTCCATAACCCGAGCTGAATTTACCACCTACCCCTCTTTCCGCCAGCGCTCTTACCAGTAGTTTGATGGCGTATCCCGCCCATGCTTCATCACCTTCCACCGAAAAAAGAAAGCTACCTCGTATAGCAATCTGAGGATTGGGATTTGGAGATTCAAAATCCAGTTTCTCATCTGTATGATTAGCCCCTTTTTCGTCGTAATACTTTGGGTAGTGTACGGTAATCATTTCAGGGGCTAGAGCGTTGCCACCGGGTATCCACCAGGCATCGTTAAAAATAATGTAGCCTGCTTCACCACTGTCCCTTTTGCTTGTGGCATCTGGTTCCCGACCAAACAGTACATTCTGGATTTTCTTTTTTATACCAAGTTCTTGGGCATAGTGGTGTAATACACCTTTGATTGCCGTTCCAGGAATAAAGGGGACACCATAGATATGGTGCAAGATAATGCCAGCTTCCAATGGGCTGGATTCTCCCAGGCCAAGGTACATGCGGTTTTCAAGTTTTGCTTCCAGTGTTTTGCTGTTTTTTGGATTGTTGGTTAGCGTTTCTTTCCAGCGGTCAAAGGCTGCTTGGTAAAGCGTGGAAAATCCAATGTCCGTGGCTTTTTCATGCAGCTGCATAACTTTTTCTGGGTGATCCTCCCCCCATGTTTGAAATCCACAGTCAAGCAGTAGTCCTGCATGTTCACAATCATGAGTGGGTTGGTAGTCTCTACGTCGCATCTCAATCGTCATGGCTATCTCCTGCTTCATCCCCAGGCCTGACATCCAACAAACTTTCTGCAAAGCGTTTGTACCAGATAGAGGCTGTGAGAATTTTACGGGTCAAACGTTGATATTCAGTTAGCTCTGCCCGGTTGATGCGTTGTTGGAATTCGGCAGGGACTTCTGCAGGTTGGGAGTTTCTGGTTAATTTAGACAGATGTTCAAGAAAGTTTCTATGTGGTTTGGATTGCTTGTTTTCAGGCTCAGTTAATTTTGCTTTTACCAATACAAAAGCAACTGCCTGGGACAAACCGCTACGCAGCACCATCAAGGGAAAGTTGTGGCATAGGCTGCCATAAGTTTTATTTTCTTTTTCAGTTAATTGCAGATCACTAATCTGTTGAAAAACGGCTTGTGAATATTGTTGTGAACGTGTTTGCATTATATTCCTCCCTTTATCCAGCGCACCTGTCCACCGCCAACAGTGGCGTTGCCGCCAATTTGCAGGCGTTCATTTTGGGGTAGCAGCATGTCAAGCATCGCCTGAGCGTCTTTTCCATGTCTGGGTTTGCGCGAACGGTCAGCCGCTACTATTCCCCATAGCAAGGTTTCGGCAGGCAGATATTCTTCATACCAGAGCGCTCCTCGCTTGACAGTGCGGGTTCCTTCCTCAATTTTAATTCTGGCTCGAATTTCTGTGGCAGTTTCCGAAAGAAAGTCAAAAAGATTATCTGGCAATATCAGGAATCTCTGTTTGAATTGAGCTTTCCAGTCATCGTCATTAAAAATTTGATTGGCAATAAATTCTGCCCAGTCTTCCGCGCTTGCAACAGCCACCAGGTCAAGGTCTTCCAAAAAGATATTGTTGCCTTCTTTCAGCGCCGTTTCCTTCGCATGTAGTGCCTGATTCTCATCAGTTTGTGGAATGAAATTAGGAATGTTGGCAACACCCATGCCCCCAGAGGTTAAATCTCGTTGGTAGCGACGCAAAATCATCGGGCAGGTAGTCCAGGCAAACGTTCCTTTCCATGAGCGTATTGGCAAGGCCAGCAGACGAGCGTCACCTACAGCGATGGCTCCTGCGTATTCAGAGGCATTGTCCCCTGCTTCAGGACCAAACAGGGCAAGGTAGTCATTATAGACTTGTCGGTCTTCTTGGCTGGCATCGTCTTTGGGCTTGGCAGGCTTGCACTCATCTCGCAATACTCCTTTTATGCCCGAGCCAGGCACTTGCGGAAGGTTGCTTGCCCGTTCTCTGGCTATGGGCAGATCGATAACCCCCGTGCCCTGACCGATGCCAACATGCAGGGCGCTAATGGTATGAAGATGGAATATCGTCTGTTTCATAATGAGTCCTTGAAGGCGTTTGTTTTTGTCCAGATACCAGGGAGAATGAGTCCGAACCCATCTTTTTCACGCTCATCTGAGATGGACGTTAACCAATGATCTTGTAGTTCTGCAGCGCTGCCTTGGAAGTCGAACCAGTACACTGCTCCGGCAGGAACCAATCGATGCGCCTTCCTCATGCCTTGGCCTGTTTTGCTTTTTGGATTTGCCATATCCCAGCTTGTGCCCGCCTGCCAGCGCGGTACAGAGATGGCACGTAAGGTCAATTTCAGGTTGCCAAGTTTGCCTTGCAGGTTCTCGTTCAAAAAATCAGGTAGATGGCCATTACTGAAGATGGCCGGAGTAGCGAGTAAAAGTCTGACTCCCTGTTGATCAGGGTTTAATTGTACAAATGCCTGTCTTAATGGCTCCGGGCATTCAGGCCATAGTCCGTCCATTTGTTGAATATGCCCTAATCGGGTTTCACCGCCGATGGTACGATAGGATTCTGACATGTCTTCCTGAAACCAGTTGAGCAAGCCGTAATGATGTTTTTTCCAGCCATATTTTTTAACACCCATATCATCGAAAATTTTTCTTTGTTGGTTAAAATCCAGCCCTGCGGTCTGAAATAGTTGCCCCCTTTTGTTTGTCTGTGTTTTCGGATTGGTTGCTACATGGGTACGGACTTCAATCGGCAGATTTTCGACTTGTTTATCCACATTAATTTCAGAGCTTTCATCCAACAGCCAGTTTGTCATTGACTGCATATTCCAGAACTTGGGCGCATTTTTAGCAGGTTTGGATTTATTATTTGTTGCTAGAAAAACGGGCAGCAGTTTGTCTGGTAAGTCTGTGCCTTCCTCCAGAGAATTGATTTCATCAGGAATCAGGGGATAGATTTTTCTACCTGCTTCAGTGTTGAGGCAAAGTGAATCCGCGGGGGCTGGAAAGAGTACTTCTGTTTTTTGGGTTTGTGCATTTGTTTGGGTAAGTAACGGGCCTAATATCCTTTTTTTTATAAGTTTGTCTGCATTTTTGGCATAGTCGAATGGATTTTCCTGGTTCTCCGCCCATGCTGTGCGTATCGCTCCTGCGATGGTGGATGGCAGGGGGAATGCAAGTGTGTCGGCGATGTTATCGGCTGTGCCGAAGGGCTTTCCGTCTCGAAACAATAGCGGGGCTTTAGGTGTGCTTAGATAATCAGGCATTATTGTTTACCCATTGCGTTTGATCCTTTTGACCGTCAGTCGTATTGTTGTTTGCCAGTAACTGGGCTTCGGCTATGCGGCGGGTCAGAATGAGATCATTGGCAGCTTGCGCCAACCCTTTGCTGGCTGCGCGGTCACAAATTACTTTTACCCACTTTTCTTCGATGCTGTTGTCATCCGGGTTACGCTTACGTTCCAGAATTCGACGGGTTTCCTTTTCTATCAAATCTTGATGTAACGAGTTTGTTGGCTCACACCAGCTCAACGCAAAGGATTCATCCCTGAGGTTGTAACCTGCCCGTCGTGGTATGAGTTCATTGATATGGCAGTTGATCCAGCCATTTAGCAGTTTTTCTGCTTGCAGCTCATTTTCATCATTGTCCCAGCGTTCACGGAAGCGGATTTCCGCCCCAGAACGCGGCTGAATAATAATGGCCAGTGCATTTTTGCTTTCCCCTCTGGGGAGTTCATTACTTTTTGCCAGCACCTCCGCCTTACGAGCCAGATTAAGCTGCTTGCCCATTGGCGTCATCAGGTGGCTTACACCCAGCCCAACGCTCAAAGTGGGGATGCTGTCTTTTGGTATGCCTTTTACCCGAGCCATGATCGTTTTGAATTCATCCGCCAGCTTTTTGCTACAGGTAATTGCCTGATCCAGTGATAGCAATGCCAGTACGTCATCACCACCGGCATAGATACAGTGCCCATAATGATCGCGCACTATTTCAGGCACTTTTCTGGCAAAACTGGAAAGAGTTGCGGATATGTCTTTGTGGGCTTCCAGCTCTTGCATTTCATCCAGCAATTCACCCATGCGGTCGCCGTCTGCAGCGAGTATTGCCATATAGGGGGAGGCCTCACGATTCTTGCTTTTCAGGTCTTGCTTTTCGATGGCCTTTTCGAGTTTTATCAGTTCGCCCAGGGCACTTTTTGCTTCTCTATCACTTTTGTCTTTCTCTATTTCAGATACCAGGTGATTTTTTTCTGCTTGCAGGCGAAAAGGGAAAAGCAGTTGCCCATCAAAGGGAAGTTTTGAATATATGCTTTTATCCTCAATTTCATTTCCCATTACAATACTGCTCAATCCATATTTCTTAAGCTCTGTTAGGCACTCAGTGATTTCAGAAAAATCAGGATTGCCTGAAAGTCCTCTTAGCCACGGATCGATGGCGATTCTAGAAATGGGGGTAAACTGATCTATTTTCTTTTCCTTATTACCGAAGCGTTTTACAATACCTGTACAGTCAAGGTATTCATTTTCGTTAAGTCCTGCCTTGCGACATGCCCATTTTTGGAATTTTTTGATAACATTCTCACGTAACCCATCCAACGAGGATTTTGGGATACCGTCACCACTAACAGGGTTCTGTTTAAATTCACGAGTGTTTTTTCGGGCATTGAGAAGCTGATCCAGCCTTTCACGCTTATCTTTGTAGCTATCGTTTTCTTTTAAGCCAACCCATGCTCCGTAGAGCTCAAGCACGTCATCGGGTTCGACTTGTTGTTGCCAAATGATATCATTAATTTTGATGCCTTTTTTAACAGTATGTTGCCTCGATTGCTCGGCAATTTCTTCCCATTTGTTTTTTACTGCTTGCTTAGCATTCTCCAGTACTGTAGCTGGTTCATCAGCTTTTAACACCACCAGTATTTTATTGCCGACGTTGTAATCGCTTTCTGCATTTAGATCCGCTTCGTTATTTATAGCAGGAAAAATCAATTCGGAACCAGCCCGTTGAAAGCTGGCGGCTGCCGCTTTAGAGATTTCGGATAAAACGTAAGAACCCAGCCATAAGTCGCGGGTTTTTCGAGCTGCGGCAATAAAGTCTTGTACAGGGCCAATGGCTAGAATAATCAAATACTGATTCATTATTTATTAGCTCCGTTTTCTGGTTTAAAGTAGTTCATAAATGCGTCAAGGGGGTCGGAGGCATTTTGGTCATGAATGGGCCGTACAATTGAGGCTTTTGTTTCATCCCACCATACATCAGGCCATCGTTCCCAGTTCTTTGTTGACCATTCATTTTCTTTCCTTGCTGAAAGCCTATTTGGTTTATCTGGTATACCATTCAGCTTTAAGGTTGGCGTGCTCCGAAATTTTGTGGGGAGCTTAAGGGCAATAGCCTTATAACCATTTTTTGTCGCCATTGCTTTTAAAACTAATGGGGATGACATGCGTTCTGAATTGATAGGGCGTAACTCTAGTTGTTTAGGATCACCTGCTCTTTCATCATTGTCATTAAATTTAAAAATAATAGGTAAACCAAATGCCGCACGTGGAAACGCCAATCTTGCGGGATGGGTAGGGTTGTGTTTGGGGGAATTTCGGCTTGTTATTTCTCGAATACTATCTGGCTCTGGCCACCGGGAGCCTCCTTGAGCTGGAGTATTGCTTCTTCCATAAGTTACAGGATTTCCATTGTTGTCTTTTTTCTGATTACGTCCGACACCCACACCTTGTCTAAACTGTTGAAGTTTTGCTATGGCTGTATTCCATGCTTGCATTGCTCCGTTGGCATTGTTCTGTCTTAGAACACATCCATATTTTTCCACTTCTGACGCTGCTACGGAATCAATGTCTTTTACCTCGACGGAACCTGCTCCTCTGCGTGTTCTGGCCCCGATGCCACCAAAGCTCGCCCACCAGCGAACGGCTTCCAGTATGCTTCTACGGTCAACTTTAGAAATGGACTTATCCACGTCTATTTTTAGCTGGAAAGTTGCGCCTGGTAGGATGACATTATGTGGTTTGTCTTTTTCTTCATTATAGTTTTGGGCGTCAGGTTTCTTGCCTTGTGCGGGGAAGAGTGCGTACTGTGGAATATCATGCAAGTAACGCAATCGATACTTGATTTGATTGTTATTGTCGCGATAGGACGAATATTCACAGCAAGGTTTAATATTTCCAGCTCTCTGCACATCCTTAACCTGAATAAATACCTTACTCGAAAAATCTTCTTTTTTCCTATCCACTTTTTCCTTTCGCTCACTCTCCTCACCCATCCCACCCCAGGTTTCACGTTCCTTTATAAACAGGTCTTTGCCACGTAATGCATTTCCCCCGTGGCTTTGCAGAAAACGCCACCAGTAACGTAATTGTCCACGAACTGCAGAAGCTCTAATTGGCATACCCTTATCAGGTTTACCTGCCTGTACGCCACCACCATAAATAGGTGTAATGACTTTTACTTTATAACTTGTGATTTGATTTTTAGATGCAGGAACTGCTTCTTCGCCTATAACGATGGCTTCCTTTGGCCATGGGGTTCGTAACCTCATGCGGATTCTCCTTGATAATTCAGTTCATATTTTCCCAGCCCAAAACTGGTCTTCCCGCCTATATGCAACCATTCACCCAATTTCAGGTATTCCATAAACGGTTGCAGATCGCCCGTATAGCTGACATCACCCATTAAGCCACCAAATTTCATCCATTTTTTTTGTCGTCCTGAAAAACGATCCCAATCGTCCCACTGGAGTTTGCTGTTACTGATTTTGATGTGTTGGGATTTTTTTATGAGCTGGCGGTAACTCTCGGTGTCTATGCCCTGCCCGGCGTAAGCGAGCTGTAGTGTCTTTAACCGCCCAAGCAGTCTACTCATAATGAGCTGAAATTCTGGTGTTCTTTTTTGGAGTCTATCGTTGGATTTTAGCCGCAACCGGGTGGGGAAGTGTAGGTTAATCTGGCTGTTTTCGACTGTCGTATTCGCTTTTGATTTGGAGGCAGCGAGTATTGGCCTTGATGCTGCAATATCGAGTACCTGATATTTCCCACGCTCATACCCCAATCCCATCTGCATACCCAAATACTCAATCGCGGCCTGACAGATGGCGTAATGCAGGGTGGCTTCGCCAAACAGTGTCAGTTCACACTGAAATTGTTCATTGGGGTGGTAGCTTTCTTTGTTTTCCAATGGCGGCAGGATAACGAAGGGTTTGGGCCAGTCGGTGCTGTTGCCTAGTCCGGCTTCGTAGAAGTAGCGGTACCAGGTGGGGGATATATTTCTCAGCGCGTGGCCGAAGCCGCCATGAAACGCGGAACCCTTGTAGGCGGATAGAGTGATTTTTTCCTGCGCTTGCAGCGTAAAGCGATATTTTGATATTTCGAGCTTACTTTGGGGCATGGCTTTGTTCCCATTTAGTAATGGTCACGGAATCAGATTGTGGTCGGCGAACGGGGGGAGGTCCGGGATGAGTTGGGTGCGCGCACGGATGAATCCGCCCGATAGCGCGAGGCCCGTATAGACGGGCGCGTTTAACGAGAGCGATGCACTCGGGTGAGAACAATATGCTGGTAGCAGCATGAAAACCACTTCTGGATTATTTCCGAATTTCCCCACCCGAACTTGGAGGTTAGCCCCCTTCATCCGGTGTCCCATTGCTCATTTTTTGGTGAAATCCTGTACCACGATGCTTACGAAACGTAGCGTGGTTACAGAGTAACTCCATCTCTTACAATCTGTGGTACTTTAGATACATATTATCGGGTTTTGCTTGCAAGCGAAAGCACAGTAGCGTATGCGGATACACCTAATCGGGGTGTGATCAAGCTAGATGTTAATATACGCATTAATACAGATATATAAGATGAAGCAGGATTATGGAGCTACCCCCTCTGAATCAACGAGAACCTCTCACTGCGAGTAGTGTGAGGCCAAACGGCAGTAAGATTTCCCATAGCAAACAAAACAGCACATAGAAATATTGCATCGTCAACTCTATCTTTCCCCTCGCTAGGTAAAAATTCTTTATTGTTTATTACGCTTTGATATTTTTTCTGGGGATTGTTGGCTCTTTGTTGTCAATTGCTCTAGAACTTATGTGGAGTGCTGGGACTAGCCTTATTTCTAGAGCAATTATCGGTTCCGTAGGAATTTCATCGATAGGAAGTTCTATATATTATTTAAGAAAGTTGTATAAAACCTGCTTTGTAAGGTGGACCCCATGATCAAGACAATCAGACGAATAAGTTTAGTTAGGGGCTACCCTTGGTAAGTCCATAGTAGTCTGGTTAAATTCTACTGAGGTACTGTAATCCAATGATTGATGGGCCGCTCTCTATTGTAGAAATGAAAGAACGTTTTCAGTGATCGCTTCAAATGAGTAATATCGCGATATTCATTGAGATAGATTTCTTCATACTTCACGCTACGCCAGAGACGTTCAATGAAAATATTATCCCGAGCACGTCCTTTGCCATAACCCATAGGGAAGTGGGGAATGTAGATATTGCAGGAGCTAATATCTGTCCATGCTGATTCTGATGTCATGGGTTTTAAAACGCCGACAAAGGCAATTCCGTAAACTGAGCGTCCTGGTCAGTATCGCACGTCTCCTAGGCTAAATGTCACCCTTACCCGAGTTCCAACTGTTAATAGCATCATTGGAGTATTACCTTGAATGGCGGATCAGGGTCGGCAAGTGTTCTTTGATTATACTGGTCATCGGGATCGTCAACCCAACCGGTTTAGCGGATACGTGCCGGGACTTTATACCAGCAAGGTGTGTGGTGATGCCTGGGTTTGATTCGGTTCGAAGCGGCAACGCGGCATTCGATGGGTGAATTGACGCAATCCTACTTGCCTAGTTAAGGTTCTTGCTAAGATGTCCGCTACCCATTTTCTAGTAGGCTATTGATTTAGTGAGGTAAAAAGCAAATGACTATAGGTGCTCAGGATAATTGAACAGATCATCTCTTCGATGTTGGATCCTGCTGCTTAGCTGCAAAGGTTTACGCGGAGGCAGTGGGTTGGACGCGCATAAATGCTCTTTCCCCCAGAGGCTGCGTTTGACTTAATCATTGACTCACCCTAATATACCCGCATAAATTGTGGATATTCTGCGGTTACGTGACCTCTCTGAGCAGGGGACTCAGGGCGGATTTAAGCGTAGCTGATTATATTTATTATTAAAAAACTAGCCACTCGGGGAGCGCCAACCATGGTGTTATTTCATCGTCTTGAATCCTTGCTTTCCAAGGATCAAAAAATATCAGCTGTTCTAATTGCCTTCTTGTTTCTGCTAACCGCTTGTGGTGGAGGTGGTGGATCGGGCCCTGAATCTACCGAAGTGCTTTCCGATGCACAGGGGCTCCCGGACATACCAGGAGGTTGGGTAGAAGTTAGTGAAGAGGAGCGGAAGATTGTCCATTCATTCGAAGAATATCTAGATGGTGCAGAATTAATATCGCCCGAAGATAGGCAAGCCTATCTTCGTACCACGCTAGGGATTAATAATATCAGTTGTGATGAGACTTCCTGTTCGATGATTCATACTGCGGGAACGAGGTATAGCTACATTTTCTCAGATTTGGTTTATGACGCGACAAATATTTTTCCTTCTACTATCCTGCCAAAATCTTCATCTATAGTCTCTGACTCGTCTTTGATAGGAGTTGCGGATACTCAAGTTCGTCAAACGGTACACAATAATAGGTCTCTAAATCAGAACTGTCCAACAGGAAAGAAGGCGTTGATTCTACGTCCATTTGATACGCAGTTTGAGTCCGCACATAACTCATTGAATCGTATAGAAAAGAGATTAGAAAATGCTGGGTATACGGTTACAAGTAAACCTGACGAAAAAGCTGACTTATCAAAATTCGACCTTATTAAAAATAGTGACTATTCAATTGTATTGATTGCCAGTCACGGGGTGAGTTGGGGCGATATTACAACTGGAGAAAAAGTTGAGTTTAAGAAACTTCTTGTGCCGTGGGACAAAAATATTTCTTTTTCTGTAATAAAATGGAGTTGGTATTTAGCAATTAGTCCCAATTGGTGGAAGGAAGTGGAACTCTCAAAAAGAGCATTTTTATTTTCTGCATGTTCCACCTTTGCAACAAATTCAGATCTAAGAGATTTGTTTGAGTCTGCAGATGTGGGCTTCGTTCACGGGTATACTGCTACAGCCAGATCTCCGTATAGTACATATCATGCAGTCTCAGTCATTGATAAAATGGTCGCGGTCGATGGGATAAAAAATACGGCTAAAAACGCATACGATACTGGTACTGAAGACTATCTTACTTTTATAAAGGATAATTCGTGGGAGAATAGAGATAGTGTGAATGCTCCTATCGATATAGGTTACAAGAAATACAATAGCAGTTTTTCCGTAGATCCAGACATCTGCGCAGCTGGAGATGATAGCCAGTTGGATAGTACGACGCCAAACAAGCCCGATTTAGTTGTTACCTCAGTTGAAGTCCCTTCTTCTGCACAACCTGGTGATGTCATCACTCCAAAAGTGACGGTGGCAAATCAAGGCAATGCCGACGCCGGTCGATTTAGCATTGGTTATTATCTCTCTACTGACAGTACGATTACTACAAGCGATAATAGGATACCTGGCTGTCGATACAAGTCAGGAAGAGCTGCCGGAGAATCACGCACCTGTAACGTTAAAACAACTTTGCCATCAGATCTCTCGCCAGGTACTTATTATTTTGGGGCGGTAGCCGATTATAAGAGCCAAGTTTTGGAATCTGATGAATCCAACAATTCGCGTGCATCGGATAATACAATCACTATACAGAACAAAAATCCGAGCAGTCCTCCAACTGACGATAAGGCAACCCTTGTTTTTCCCCAGGAAAGCCAATATATCAATAGTGGCGGAGTCGAATCATTAACCTTTCAATGGACAGGCGTTAAGGGTGCCACCGGTTACTCGCTTGGTTATTCATGGGAAGGCGTCTCGTTTCTTGTACATCAAACGGTTTCCTCCTCTAAGGCTGGTTGTTACGCCAATTCCTCAAATTGCTCTTTAACAGTTGATTTTCCTCCATATAGCCATCTTCTGTCAGGTACTACCCAGTATGAATGGAAAGTTAGAGCTGGCGACGGTGAGGAATGGGGACCCTGGAGCGACGAAGGGACATTTTCTTGGAGTTTAAATTAGCGGCTAAATTGAGGTTAGAACACCACCGAACCTGCACCATTTTAGGGTGAGGAAGGACATCAATTAAAGCTCAATTTGTTATCTTGGTGCTTGGGAAGGTGAGGTGGTACAAACACTCGACGCTGACATTATCGCGATCGACGGAAAAACCTTTCGACGTTCCTATGATAGAAAATCGAACAAAGCAGCGATCCACATGGTCAGTGCCTGGGCCACAAAAAATCGGGTCGTTCTAGGTCAAGTAAAAACCCAAGAAAAATCCAAAAAAATCCAAAAAAATCCAATGAAATTATGGCGATACCGGAGCTATTGAAAGCCTTAGAAATTCAAGGTTGTATCGTAACGATTGATGCCATGGGTTGCCAGAAAGCCATCACTAAAACGATTGTTGAGCAAGAGGCGGACTACGTGATCGCGCTCAAAGGCAATCAAGACACGCTGTACCGTGAAGTCGTCGATTTATTTGAGCAAGCCCATCAACAAAACGTTAAAACACTCCCCGGGGATTATTACGAATCACAGGAAACCAACCGCGAGCGTGAGGAGATTCACCGACATTGGACGACGTGCTGCCTGGATCAGATTAGTCACAAAAAGCCTTGGGAAACGCTTAATGTTGTTTGGAATGGTTGAATCGCAACGCTGCGTCAATGGCAAACAAAGCCTTGAGTATCGCTACTACATTTCCAGTTTAGAACAAAATGATGCCCAGTTATTTGCCGATGCGGTGCGAAGTCATTGGGGTGTGGAACACTCTTTGCACTGGGTGTTGGATGTTGCTTTTCGTGAAGATGACTCGAGAATGCGTAGCGGAAATGCGCAAGAGAATTTCGCATTACTCAGGCACTTTACGCTCAATCTTTTGCACCGGGAAAAATCCGCTAAAATTAGAATTAAAAATAAACGCTTTAGTGCGGGATGGGATGATAAATATTTAGCTAAGGTCTTGTCGGGATTAACCATTTAGTGCGTTTGCCCTGGGGTTACTGGGTCCTGCAGAGAACATCTAGTGGTTCCGCAAATTTGTTGCCCTCGTCATCCACCCAAGACTCGTGCCAGCGGGCCCGGGGCGGCATATAGAAAGTCTCGCCATAGCTAGTCTTCTCCTCAACCAGCTCTTCGAGCAGTCTCGGGTCATCTATATGCTTAAAGTCCTGTTCGCGAAGCGGCTCGCGCTTACGGTCGAACTCGTCGTATTTATTTACATCGCTTCCAGAGTGGCTTCCAACTTTACAGCGGATATACTATCCGCATTTCTCCGTACAAGGAGCGTCAACATGGCTCGGCAATATACTATACCGAGGTTCTTCCGGGCAGCCCCCAATGCCTTGCTGGCTCGTTATTTCAAAAAAAACAACAGGCTGTTGGGCTTCGACTTTAAGAGTCTGAAAGAGGGGAATCCGGACCCATTGACCACAGCTTGGCTGGAATTGCCTGAAAAACAACGCGCTCAGATGGAAGTGGATTTTCAGGAGATCTACGACCTTAGCTGCCAACAAGGCTACAAAGCTATCATCGATGAGGCTCGGTACTGGATTGAAACTATAGACGGTGAATCGATGGACCCGTTTATGGACTGGATTGCGGGTTTGAAAAACGATTCTGATCGAGCATTTCAAGTCTTTCTGAAATACCCTAAATACTGGAAAGGGGCGAATAACTTCTTTCATGCCGATTCCCTCTCCTGGTGGCGCAAACGCAAGGGACTGCCTAGGGTTGCTCCGTGGTGCGATGATGACAGCTTAAAGGAGCTGTCAGATAAAATAATCCACTACTATCATTATCAGGAAGGCAAGGGGAAATATTGTGTGGTGGAACCTTTCAGGCGTAACAATCTTGACTATTTTTTCGCCTACCCTGAAGACCATTCCCAGCGGGGCATTGAATGGGTTAAAGGGGAATTTAAGCCACGGCCTCATACTCCCGCATTCGAGGTCATCCTTATCTACTCGCAGGTGGATGGAACTTTAGACATTAACTACTCGGGCGACCGAAAAGCGCTTAAGCCGCTACAGCGCTCTTTCTGTGAGGCAATCCTAAAACTGAAAGAATTGCCACCTGATCCAAAAGACACGCGAGTTTATGATCTCAACTCATTACGAAAAGGATTCACACCCCAATTCGATCCTGGTAGTGGAATCGAGGAGGTGCGGTTAATCGGAATACGGCTTTCTTCCTGTCTGAAACAGGGAGACATCTATTTGAAAGCCAATCGCGAAAACAACCCCAATGCCGTATATGAGTTGATGGATCAAGTGGCTAAAGGGCTACCGATGAAATATTTCAACGTCACCCGCGTTGACTTCCACGCATCGGTTATCGTGGATCCCAACAAGCCACCTAAATCGGTAAAATTCCATGTCACTCACCCAAACTCCTGCAATCTAAAGTATGACGATGTTGGCCTGTTGTTAAGGGGTATGTTGGAAAAATCAGGCATTGAACCTAAAGAACCTGAACGCGAGGAGGATAATGACTAGCCCCCTGAATAGTCTGCTCATACATCTTCTGGGCTGTTTTCAGGCCATAAGAGAATCCACTTTGTTGGTTGGTTTCGATGTAGTCAAAAACTGGCCGAAAAATGCATTAAGCATACTCATTGAGTCAGGATTGCTAACTCCAGCACCGCCGGCAAAGCTATTGGTCTGTGACGGCTGTGAAGAAGACTGCACCATGCGTGTCCATATTATGCCTGGCGCCCATCCAAGGGCGTTCATCATGTGCAACGATGTAGGGAGAGTGTCGGTTAACCTGGAACGGTTAAAGCAATGGCAGTATACCGGTGAACAGCTTGCTCATTGGATCTCTTTGCAACTCGGACTCCAAGAAAAGCCAGAAAAAGAAACCACTGGAGAAACATATAAATTAGGGGTTTTACAGGGAAAATCCCAGAAGGGCCTTCTAAAACTGGATATAGAAGCCGATGTTTCCCTTAGTGTCTCTGGAAACTCATTGTACTTGATTGAAGTGATTTCGGAAATAAATGGATGGCCAGCGATAGACGGAGCACAAGTTCATGCTTTGGCGGACTTACCACCTGCCTTGCCGATCAATAAGAAACAACCAGCAAAAGGTCTCCCCAAACAGCAAAAAAGTACTGATCAAGAACCCGGACTGGAAACAGGCTCTCCTAAATGGAGACAGCAAATCGCTCGGAATGCTGCCAATGTGAGACACAATAAGCCCGGAGGAAGTCGAGACAAACGACTGAAAATATGCAAGCTCTGGGCAACCGGAAAGTATTCCTCTCGAGATCGATGCGCAGAAGAAGAATGCGCGGCACTGGATATGTCTTTTTCAGTTGCGCGAAAGGCATTAAGAAATACGCCCGATCCCTGACCACCTAGCCTGTGCTTAGCAGAGGCTAGCCGCTTCTATGCACAGTATATTCATAACACCCTTTCATCAAACAATAATCGGCAACTATGTTCAACAACGCCCAAGGAGGCGCAAACATGGTTACCTCAATTCTAAGACTTCCCGCAGTTAAGGCACGCACCGGGCTTTCCCGCAGCACCATCTATCTGCGTATTTCAGAAGGCCGCTTTCCCAAAGCCATATCCCTCGGCGGCAGAGCCGTTGGATGGATCGAGACAGAGGTAAATGACTGGCTTAATCAGCAGATTGATAACAGCCGCAAGGCTGCTGTATTGAAGGGAAGAAAATAGCAATGAGTAGAGAAACAAAAGGCCGCGCTGGCTGGCACCAGGCGACCCCGAAGACATCTAAATACACCTTCTATTTTACCGGTCTTACCTCTTCTATGAAAGCAGTTACCGTCACTCTAGCATTATGGGACTGGCTGCCTGCGGGAGTAGCAGATTGGCTTATTATATTAGGAGGGCTGCGCGATGAATGATGCACTCTCCCAGTTCCAAGATGCGATTCGGGCGACTGGATTGGAACCGCCCGATGTTATTGAACCCGGAAAACTTCACCGCTTTCCCGGCGTTGGTAAACGCAAGGGCAATACGGCTGGTTGGTGCAGGTTGTTTGATGATGGTCTTGGTGGTTGTTTCGGTGACTGGTCTTCTGACCTCTCCGAAAACTGGCAAGCGAAGCGAGATAAACCCTTTTCAAAATCTGAACGTGCGGCGTTTATGCGACGTGTGGATGGAATAAACAAAAGCGAAGAAAAAGAAAAGCAAAAACAATATGCCGAAGCTGCAAAGAAAGCAGTATCAATCTGGAACTCAGCAAAACAGGCAAATGATAAACACACCTACCTTATTCGCAAAGGAATCAAGCCCAACGGAGTGCGTTTACATGAAGGCGCACTTATTGTTCCAGTACGATCGAGTGATGAGACCCACTCCTTACAATTTATCGCCAAAGATGGCAGCAAACGATTTTTGAGCGGTGGGCGGATTGCCGGTGGCTATTTCAATATCGGCACCATTAAGGGTAAGGGAGCATTGTATATTGCCGAAGGCTTTGCCACTGGCGCAACTATTCATCAGGCGACAGGTTACCCGGTCGCGGTTGCTTTTAATGCGGGTAATCTGGAATCCGTAGCTAAGACTATGTGGCGAAAGTTTCCTGAGCTATCAATAATTGTTTGCGCTGATGATGACGCGGCCACCACAGGCAATCCAGGACTCACTAAAGCGAAACAGGCGGCGCTTGCCATTGGAGGGAAGATTGCTATTCCTGAATTTGGGAATCAACGCCCTGAAGATGCAACGGATTTTAACGATATGGCCGCCCTGTCCGGCTTGGAGGCGGTGGCAAAAGCAATCGAAGTTACAAAGGCAGAACCCGACCATGCCGGTATTTCCGATGGTTACAATTGGCCTGCCCCACTGCCTCTGATTGCCAAGCTTGACCCTGAACCCTACCCATTAGATGCCCTACCAGACGCGATCCAGGAAGCAGTGAATGAAGTACTCAGTTTTACCAAGGCGCCCATTCCGTTGGTGGCGTCCAGCGCCTTGGCCGCTTTATCGCTGGCAGGTCAAGCCCACGCCGATGTAAAACGGGCGGAGAAACTTGGCGGCCCGGTTAGTCTGTTTATGCTGACCATCGCTGATTCTGGTGAGCGAAAATCTACCTGTGACAAATTCTTCACCCAGCCGCTTAACGACTATGAAGCCCAACAGGCCGAAGTGGCCAAGCCGCTAATCAAGAAACACGAGGCGAAAAAGAACACCTGGGAAGCTAAACGGGGCGGCATTAAGGAAAAAATCCGCCAGCTTGCCAAGTCGGGAAAATCTAGCCGTGAACAGGAAACGGCGCTGTGCGATCTTGAAAACGAAAAGCCTGAACCCCCCACGATTCCCACGATTGATTTATGCCGACGCCACCCCCGAAGCCTTGAAGTGGAACCTTGCAAAGTGCTGGCCTTCCGGTGGCGTGGTATCGAGTGAAGCGGGATTGGTATTGGGTTCGCATGGCATGAGTAACGATTCAGTTATGCGTAACCTGGCAACACTTAATCAACTTTGGGATGGCGCGGAGATCGCCACCGAAAGACGCTCCTCGGAATCCTTCACGGTACGCGGCGCACGGCTAACCATCGCCTTGCAGGTACAAGAAGCTACATTACAGAGTTTCTTTGACCGATCAGGTGAATTGGCGAGAGGGACGGGTTTTCTTGCCCGCTTTCTCGTGGCCTGGCCCGACTCTACTCAGGGCAGCCGCTTTTTCTCCGACCCCCCCGAAACCTGGCCCGCCCTGGAAAAACACAATAAGCGCATCATTGAAATTCTTGAAAAGGAGGTTCCCATTGATGAGAATGGCGCACTGTCTCCTTCCGTTTTTTCCTTGGCTACTGACGCCAAAGCCGCTTGGATAAAATTTCACGATAACATTGAGAGTGAATTGAGAGCTGGAGGCGAACTTTACGATGTGCGCGACGTGGCCAGTAAAGCCGCTGACAATGCGGCCAGACTCGCCGCGCTATTTCAGTTATATAAGAATGATACGGCCAATGAAGTTGGGCTTGCTGCGGTTGAGGACGCAGCAAGAATCGTCATGTGGCACTTACATGAAGCGCGGCGTTTCTTTGGTGAGATAGCGCTACCCGAAGAGATGGCAGGCGCGGCACGGTTGGATAGCTGGTTACTGGACTACTGCCGGAAAAACAAGACCAACGTCATTGCTCGCCGAGAGGTTCAGCGTAACGTGACGCCTATCCGCCTGCGCCAGAAAGCACCTCTGAATATTGCCCTGGATGAATTGCTGGAGAACAACCGAATACGGTTAGCTTATGAAGGCAAACGCAAGGACATATATATCAACCCTGCCTTACTGGAAGGAGGGGCGCAATGACCTTTACCACCCGAAAAAAAGGCGATTTTGCTGATTCCATAATTAATTAGCTATTTTTTCTACAATATTATTTTGGATAATCAAACCTCGCAGTCTGGAAAGGCGCGAGGTTCGAAAAAAATTTGAAAAATGGAATTTTCAGGTGGGGGTCGGCAGGGAATTCGCACCGTATAGAGGAGAATCTAAAAAACGTTTTCAAGCTCCAGCAGTTGCAAAGACAGCCGACAGTTGCGACAACAGCGACACAAGAAAGAACCTTCACGACTGTCGCTGTCGCAGAGACTCTAGAGCTGCCACCACTGAAAGGAGAAGCACAATGCCCCTACCGAACTGATAAAAAAAGGCGGTCTCACTGAGGTCATGACAGCGACAGTCGCGACAACAGCGACACAAGAAAACGAAAACCCGAAAACTGTCGCAACTGTCGCGACTGTCACTGTCGCAGAGATGCCAGAACCCCCTGATGAGGAAAAAGTATTCTGCCATGGCTGAAATATATCGAAGAAGCCGACCCGGTTATCATCGAGGAAGTATTGAGCAAATGCAGAAATAATTCGAAACACCGGTGCTACTCTCTGAAACGGTCAGCAGAGGAAGTACTTAAGCCAACCACCACCAATAACCCTACTGTGCCCACCCCAAATGGATAGGCCGTTCTCACCCATACCAAACTCTGAAAAACTGGATTTAAGATATTCACATGGTGATGGCAGCAATACACAAATAATGGGGGTAACTATTGGGGTAACTGCACGCACCATAAATCATTTATCTTCGAATTATCTCTGGGTTAAAATAGTTTTTCGGTAGTCGCCGCTGATGGCTATAAAAGCACCCTCCCCGTTCGCGGTGCATTGCGTCTCGCCCCTCTGGTGTCTGTGCGCCCCGGCGAACTACGAAACCGTCTACCGCCTACTAAATTTAGCAGAAAAACTCGAGGTTTCTCGCCATACTTTTTCACTGCCAGCCAAAGATCATTATCTTTCTATCGACAACTCCATTAAAAATTTTTCCTACTGTCCTGTCATCAAACCCACCAGAGGCACGAAGGATTTCATTGATCATTACAACAATAATCAATAAAACCTGATTATTCCTTTAGCTCCAGAAAGTAGCAGAACCATTATGAATACACGCGTATAACAGTCAATCAAAAACGTTCTCTGGCTGATATCTTCGATTAACCCGGTAAGTAGATGACTAAATATTTCATTCTATATTTTGGGTAAACACCGCGACGAATGACAACCCAGAACTACCGATAACATGGACAGTGTGAGAGGGCGATAGAATTCACCATAGCCTTTACACCGCAGACAAATTACCCTCACCTCAATTAAGAACAACAGCACCATTAAGATACCGTGCTTATTAAAATGTACCTCTCTTCCACCCTGAAGACTTCTTTTGACTTTTGTCCCGAACGAGAAAGCGTTCGAATTTACTTAGATCCAACTCTGAAGGTTACCGCCACTCGACTTCCAGCGGCCAAACGCATCATTGGAATTCTGGTGAGAATCATGATGGGTGTGCTTCTTGGTGCTTCCTTTATTAACTCAAGTTTCGGAGTTCAAATCAGTGAAAA